>JAAOOA010000203.1:0-200000 GCA_012861695.1 Trematomus loennbergii
TAACACTAGGATGGGTCAAATACTGAGAAACCGTAATGTCCGTGGCTGTCTCCTCCTGATGGTGGAGTTGGCCAATAGCCGTAGCGTCACCGTCCTGACGTCAGGACAGTGTTCAAATCTGGCTCTTTTTTTGATCAGATCCGTTGCAGCCCCTTTTTTAGAGATTTGGGTATGGAGGAAAATAGAGAGGGTTGTGTTTTCTGACACTTGGTGAGTTCCCTGGAACACCGGGGACACGTATCATGTAGAAAAGACGTACAAAAGTGCATTTTGCATGATAGGTCCCCTTTAAGTTTCAACATGTAAACCCTTAGATGCACGAGTCACTGGACCCTACACTCTTCCATAAGTGGGTCGAAAAGGACCCGTATTAGAATAATATGTGTTTTTTTTGCCATTTTGGTTAAGAAAGATCACTTGTATAATATTTAGTATTATATTTTGGTTCACACTAGAAATATTTTATATTTAATTTTTCACTATTTAGAATTTTAGACATTTTTTTTACATTTTGAAAAAAAAATGAAATCCCATAGAAAATGCATGCGGGTCATTTTTGACCCACTTATGGAAGCTTGGGGTAGTAATACAAAAACTACAATTCTTAAAATGTATACAATTTAAATTTAAAATTTGAATGGCATGATATCCAAAACATGTTTTTTTGAGGACTAGCTGGAATATGAAATGATAAAAAAATGTAAATATTTCTCTGTGATTTATTCCCATGTTTTTATGTTTAATTATTTATCCCACTTTATGCTTTGTTCTTGCTGCTTGTTTTACACTGATTTGATGTTTATGTAAAGCACTTTGAACTGCAATCGCCTGTATGAAAGGTGCTATGCAAATAAAGTTATTATTATTATACACTACAAAGAAGAGTTTAATTTATTACAAATTAATAAATCAGAATAGTACATTTAAAGGGGACCTATCATGCTAAATGCACTTTTGTACGTCTTTTATACATGAATATGTGTCCCCGGTGTTCCAGGGAACTCACCAAGTGTCAGAAAACACAACCCTCTCTATTTCCCTCCATACCCAAATCTCTAAAAAAGGGGCTGCAACGGAGCTGATAAAAACTGATCCAGATTTGAACACTGTCCTGACGTCAGGACGGTGGCGCTACGGCTATTGGGCCAACTCTCCACCTATCAGGGGAATGGGGGGTTGGGCCACGGCCATTGCCGCTCGAAAGCGCTGGAGACGCTGTAGTACATATGCCAGGCCTGTAAGTGGCGCTGTAGTCTGCCACAAAAGCAGCGAAGAAGACTTCTCACAGAATCAGCCCTTGCAAAAACAGGGCTGGAAAAGAGCAAATAGAGCGAAATGAGGCTAAAATACATGATCTGTTTGGTATTTTGAAAAGAAAACTTCACAGACATGTTTTATATAGGTATGGCCCTACAATATATTATTCAAATATAGCATGATAGGTCCACTTTAAAGTAAAATTGGTTGAATGACAGTTGCTCTATTTTGAATACAAAAAATATAAATATGTATATACTGATGTTTAAATGTGTATAGTACAGTATATACAGAGGTGTATCAGAATTATAATGACATATAGTAAATGCCTCAATGAGTATTACAACAACACTTACACAATATCTGTGTTAAATGATTTAAAACAAAATGCAAGGAGTGTAACTTAATGAAATTTGCCTGAAACTTATTTTTTCTCCACGTTGAGTTTTACTCTCTCTCTTTCTCTCTTTCCAAATTCAGACCTTTACGACAACGCATTGGAGGATCTGTGAGCTGAACTGATATCACACTCAAGACACTTCAACGTGAGTACCTTTTGATTTACAAATATATTCAGTGGGAGAAGTACTCAGATCGTGAACTTGAGTAAAAGTAGAAGTACTCAGATCTTGTACTTGAGTAAAAGTAGAAGTACTCAGATCTTGTACTTGTAGAAGTACTCAGATATAATACTTGAGTAAAAGTAGAAGTACTCAGATCTTGTACTTGAGTAAAAGCAGAAGTACTCAGATCTTGTACTTGAGTAAAAGTAGAAGTACTCAGATCTTGTACTTGAGTAAAAGTAGAAGTACCAGAGTGTAGGAATACTCTGTTACAGTAAAAGTCCTGCATTCAAAATGTTCCTCAAGTAAAAGTAGAAAAGTATTATCATCAAAATATAGTGAAAGTAGCGACAGTAAAAGTAGTGATTGTGCAGATTAGTCCATTTCAGAATAATATATATGATATGTTTTATAATGATTGATCATGAAAGTGTTCTCAAAGCTGGTAAAGGTGCAGCTAGTTTGAATGACTTTGTATACTGCAGGGTAGCTTGTGAATTTACTCCAGGTGGAACTAAAGTCTGATTTAACACTTGATTATATTTCACATCATTCATCCACATCTGTGAAGTAACTAAAGGTATTAAATACATGTAGTGGAGGAAAAGTACACCATGTACCTCTGAACTGTAGTGGAGTAGAAGTACACAGTAGCATAAACTGGAAAGTACCTCAAAATTGTACTTAAGTACAGTCTTTGAGTAAATGTACTTAGTTACTTTACAACACTGAATATATTTCTTAAGCAATGAAAGTGTGAAAGTGACTGACACCACTAACCCGTCCTCCTAAGACGACTGAAATCTATTACAATATGTTGGAGTTCATTTTTGTTTTGTGACTTTACCATTCAGTTAAAGAAAATATTACAAATATTTAATATTCTTAATATAATAACTGCATTTTGACCCAAAGAGGACATTGTGGGAAAACCAACAAATCACTTTGAGTTACCTTTGTGTTTGAAAAGTGCAATATAAATAAAGTTTGATTTGATTACCAAGTATTTGAAAAATATGTCTCTGTTAGTCCCAGGATGCGTCTGCTCTGTGCTCTGGGTCTTTCTTGGCCCTGCTGCATGTGACCACCTGTCTGCGGATTGGAGCCTTCAACATCCAAAACTTTGGGGACAAGAAATCCAAGGACGACGAAGTCACAGCTACAACAACGGATGTCATGGCCGCCATTAGAATGGTCTGAAACTCAATTTGGTATCCAATACTTATTTGTTCTTCGTTGTTTTGACTGTATCTTGGCAAGTGAAACATAGTAACCCACTTCCTGTTTGAGTTTCCTTTTCTTGGAAAACAATGATTGTTTTGTGAGGTAATGGTAATTTCAAACATAATGCTGAAGTGCAGCACTAAACAGCTACGGTGGCCAGCAGGTGTAAACGTGCTGCTACGGCCCAAACTCTTCCATCAGGAGAAACACGCTGCACCTTTTTTTTTTTTTTTTTTTTTTATGTCAATTTATTGAACATGTCAGAAACAAAACATACATCAATACTAATAATAATATATATTGCTTCTTCCTTTTCTTCCTTCTCACTCATAATAATAATAATTATACCAAAGTACAATAAAATAAATAATAATGATAATGCAAAAAAAGAAATAAAAAAAACAACAACAATAAATCTTAAATTAGTCTCTGTCGTGTTCAACAGGGGCAAGAAGAAGCTTAAAAAACTTTTCTGGTCCTACCCCTTCTAGCGTACATTTTCTTGCAGTATAAATGAAGTAATTAGGTCATCGTCATCAGCGACATGTTTGTCTTGATACTTTTTTACAAAAACAATCAGGAAGTAATTACTTTTACAATTCAGGAAATAACAAAAGGAATTTTTACAGGTACTGTTCATAACCACTAATGGTTTGGCTCTTGAATAATACTTTCATTTTATATAAAGTTGTACAATTTTTCAGTGCATCACTACATTTATTCCACAGACTAACACCTTTTGATGAGATGCAATGAAGTTTGGCATTTGTACGTACGGGTGGTTTTTTGAAAATGCAGTTTCCTCTCAACATGTGCATGCCTTCTCTCCGTGTAAAAAGTCCCTGGACACCATGAGGCAAATGATGATTTGCGGCTTTGTACATGATTTGAATGGTTTTATAGTCAACCAGGTCTTGTAGTTTTAGTGTTTTTAGTTTGATAAATAATTTATTTGTTGGTTCTCTGTACGAAGTTTTGTGTATAACTCGTATTGCTCTTTTTTGCAGGATGAAGATAGGATGTGTATTTGTTTTGTATGTGTTCCCCCAAACTCCACACAATACATCATGTATGGAAGTATGAAGGAGCAGTACAGCATAAACAAGGAAGCTTGATTAACTAGGTATTTGGCTTTATTTAGAATTGCTATTGATTTGGATATTTTGGCTTTGATATAGCTTATATGTGGTTTCCAACTTAATTTATTGTCTATGATTATTCCAAGGAATTTTATTTCCGTTACTCTTTCTAGTTGGACGCCATTTATAGTGAGTTTCTTCTCTGTATTGGTCGACCGATTCCCAAATATTATGAGTTTGGTTTTGCTTGCGTTCAATGTTAATTTATTTTGGTCAAACCAGATCTTCATCCTGCTCAGTTCCTTTTCCATTGTGACCAATAGCTGTTCTAGATTGTCCCCACAGCAGAGTAGACTTGTGTCATCTGCAAAAAGAATGGTTTTAACAGTTTTTGATACTTCACATATGTTGTTAATATACAGAATAAATAATAATGGCCCCAAGACTGAGCCTTGAGGCACCCCGCATGTAACCTGTAGTAGTTGTGATGTATGACTTTGTATTTCAACGTACTGATTCCTGTTATGTAGGTAGCTGGATAGCCATGATAGTGCAACACCTCTAATTCCATATCTCTGTAGTTTTTTTAATAATAGTTCATGGTCAACCGTGTCAAATGCTTTTTTAAGGTCCAGAAATATCCCTATTGCATATTCTTTCTTTTCTATTGCCTTAGTAATGTGTTCCATAAATTCTATAACTGCAAATGATGTGGTTCTGTTTGCTCTGAAACCATATTGTTGTTCATAGAGTATGTTATGTTTGGTGATGAAGTCATTTAGTCTTACATAGTAGATTTTTTCCAGTATTTTAGAAAACTGTGGGAGCAATGAAATTGGTCTATAGTTTGACAGTACATGTTTATCTCCAGATTTATGTATCGGTATGACTTTAGCAGTTTTCATTTTATTTGGAAATACACCGGTTTGTATTGACTGATTACAGATGTGAGTTAGTGGTTTGGCTATACATTCAATAATGTTTTTAACTGTATACATGTCGGTATCATGACAGTCTGTAGATCTTTTACTCTTTAGTTTTTTAACTGTGTCAATAATTTCATATTCATCAGTCCCTCTTAAGAATATAGTTTCCTTCACATTTATATCTTTACTTTCTACACCTTCACTACTACCAGTATTTGGAATTTCCCCAGCTAGACAAGGACCAACATTAACAAAATACTCATTAAACTGTTCAGCAACTGAGGTCATGTCATAAGTGACTGTATTGTCTTTTGACAGAAAACTGTTTGGGTGCTGTGCTTTTCCATTTCCTTTTTTAATAATGGTATTTAATACATTCCATGTGTTTTTAATATTATTTTTGTTATCTTCCAATAATTTGTTGTAATGATCCATTTTGCTACATCGTATTATCTTTGTTAATTTGTTTTTGTATGTCTTGTATTTTTGTTCAGCCTCTACTGTTCTATTCTTCAAGAAGTCTTTATATAATTCATTTTTCTTTTTACAAGCATTTTCTATTCCCTTAGTGATCCATGGTTTTTCAGCATATTTTTGTTTCACAATTTTCTTTACACGAGGACAATGTTTTTCATACAGCCCTGATAGAATATCTAGAAATGATTCATAAGCTTCATTTACATCTGGTACATACACTTTGTTCCAGTCTTGTTTACGTAATTCTTCTTTAAAAGAATTAACAGACTCTGGTGTTTTGTGTCTTGTAATCACGACTGTTCTGGTGTCTTTTTTGATCCTAGTACAGTTCTGTATTGTTGCAAAGACTGGCAAGTGATCACTTGTGTCATTTATTAATATTCCACTTATTACTTTCCTATCCATAACATTTGTGAATATGTTGTCAATGAGTGTAGCACTGTGTGATGTTATTCTGGTCGGTCGTGTGATTGTAGGATATAAACTGTTGCTATACATAGAATTAATAAATTCTGTAGTTGCATTGTGTTCTTGTGGGTTCAGCAAATCAATATTAAAATCTCCACATACAAAGAGCATTTTCTTGCTGCTTGTGTAGTTATAAAGTTCAGCTAGCTTTTTCTCAAATGTGTCAACACATGATCCTGGTTTTCTATACACGCAGCTTATCAGAAGGTTTTTAGATTTTTTGATTTCAATTTCTACTGTTATGCATTCCATGATGTTGTCTAAAGCAAAAGACATATTACTGACAGATCTACTTTTATAACTTTTGTTAATATAAAGTGCAGTCCCCCCAGCTTTAGAATGAGTCCTATTAGTAAAAAACATGTTGTATCCCTCGATTTCAACCATGTCAGCTTGCTCATCACTAAGCCAGGTCTCTGATATTGCTAGGGCTGTAACTTGTTTCTCCAGTTGCCTTAAACAGTGTTTGATCTTTGATACGTTTGAAATTAGGCTTCTGCTATTAAAATGTAATATTGATATTGATCCATCCATCAATCCATTTCTTTTGAGTTGATCTTCTGTGTAGTATTCACATTGGTTATGGATGTTATTGTAGAAATTATTTTCAGGGTCAATATCCTTTTCAATGTCTTGCGATTTATGTTCCGTGTATTTGAAACATTTCAAGTCCAGTTTTTTATATTCAGCAATTTTGTCCAAGCTTATCATGGGTGTTCTTAGTGTGTTCATTTCAGTGTGTAGCGATTGAGTTACCTTATGTTGATTTTGATGTTTCATTCATCAAACTGATCCAACTCGGTGATGTCCCTGATAATGAGCACTTTCGCCATCTCTGCTGTTGATCCGTTTAGTTTGATGAAAATTTTACAATTTGTCGACCATGTTGCTTGAATCTTGTTTTGTTTCTTCAGTATACGTGCTCTCCTTGCGATGTCCGCGTTCTTCTTCGTAAGGTGTTCGTTGATGTAAACATTGGTCCCCTTCAGTTTCCTTCCTTGTCTGAGGAGTGCATATTTCTTTTTCCTGTTGATGAACCGGATTATTATTGCTGGGGTGGCTGTTGAGTTCTTGCTCCGCAGGGCATGACAGGCCTCAATATCTCCGCTGTCAACAGATATGCCCTTGCTGTCCAAAAAGCAAAGCACCTGTTGCTCCAGCGACTCACGGTCCACCTCCGGAGCGTCGGCTCCACCTCTCCCGGCGGCGGAGTCCTCTGAGGCCGCTGCCGCCCTGGCATAGCTCCGGGGTCTGGTCTTCAGACCGTTGATAATCAAATCGTTCATCCTGGTGTATTGTTCGAGGTCGTCCACTCGATTCTCCAGAAAAGTGATCTTTTTGTCCTTTTCAATGTTCTGCATTTTCAGAGATTGTATTTCTCCCATCAGCTCCATGATTTTATTTTGCTGGGCCGCGACTGTTTTAATTTCGGCTGACAAGAAGTCGAGAGAATTCTTGATCTCCTCCACCTCGTCAGAGTTTGGATTTTTCCTGGGTGGCATTTTTGCTCTTTAGTTATGTTTATTTATGTTATCTCTCAGGTTCTCTCAGGTTTTTGTAGCAGCACTCGATTCCATGTGTGCACTCACTTCCGCGTCCTCCGCGTGGGCTCCCTTGTGTGCAGCAACTTTAAACAGATATTGGCAGGTTGTCGTCCAGCTTCAGAAAGGATGCAGATAAAAAACACATGAAGAAACATCTCCAGCAACTTGACAACACATGCAGCTTTTAGAGAACATTCAGAACCTTGAGGAAACATGTAAAGAGTTTACTAGACTCCTGTCTGTCTTCTTCTGCTGTTCCCTTTAGTGTTTACTTCCTGTCTGTCTGCTTCTGCTGTTCCCTTCAGTGTTCACTTCCTGTCTGTCTTCTTCTGCTGTTCCCTTTAGTGTTTACTTCCTGTCTGTCTTCTTCTGCTGTTCCCTTCAGTGTTCACTTCCTGTCTGTCTTCTTCTGCTGTTCCCTTTAGTGTTCACTTCCTGTCTGTCTTCTTCTGCTGTTCCCTTTAGTGTTTACTTCCTGTCTGTCTTCTTCTGCTGTTCCCTTTAGTGTTTACTTCCTGGCTGTCTTCTTCTGCTGTTCCCTTCAGTGTTTACTTCCTGTCTGTCTTCTTCTGCTGTTCCCTTTAGTGTTTACTTCCTGTCTGTCTTCTTCTGCTGTTCCCTTCAGTGTTCACTTCTGTCTGTCTTCTTCTGCTGTTCCCTTTAGTGTTCACTTCCTGCCTGTCTTCTTCTGCTGTTCCCTTCAGTGTTCACTTCCTGTCTGTCTTCTTCTGCTGTTCCCTTCAGTGTTCACTTCCTGCCTGTCTTCTTCTGCTGTTCCCTTCAGTGTTTACTTCCTGTCTGTCTTCTTCTGCTGTTCCCTTTAGTGTTCACTTCCTGCCTGTCTTCTTCTGCTGTTCCCTTTAGTACTTCCGTCAGAATTGACCAATCAGAATACATTTTTCTTCAGATTGTCCAGCGCTATGACATCATTCTGATCCAGGAGGTCCGCGACCCAGATGGGACAGTGACCAAAAGACTTCTGGAGCTTGTTAACGTAAAGTAAGACTTATGAAGAGCAAACACAGTATTCTAACACACACACGCAGACTGTGAGGGCTGCTTCATTCATCAAAATGTTATCTTAGTATTGACTACTGCAATATCCAAATCTCAGTAATCGCGCAGTATTTGGCAAAACGAGTGAAAATATCTGAATGAAGTATTGTGGAGAAGTCCTGGCCTACAAACAGTATTCTATAGACTTAATACAGATACACTTCATACTATAATCAATTCATATATTTCCTTTACCATTGGAATTCCAATTGTAGAAGTTTGTAAAAAAGTTCGACAGATCATGAACTCACGTTATGATTTAAGATAAACAAAAGGTATGTATATGTCTCTGTGTTTTGTATGTGTGTGTTTCCCCAGGAAGTCTCCTCCTGAGTTCGAGTGCATCTCCAGTGAGCCCCTGGGTGACAGCTATAAGGAGAGATACCTCTTCCTCTACAGGTAAAACACAAACTGCCAAAATCAAAACACCAACAGTCAAATGATCTTCTGGATGTATTGCTTTGTTAATTCCCCAGATCCGTGAGCAGAAAGAGAAAACATGTGTTTGATAAAGAGTGTAAACAGCATAGAAAATGCTCCAGGAGTTGTGTGAATATGTGACCATGAGAAAGAGTCGATGAACTCGATCCACTGTTTGGAGACGTCTTCAAAATGAAGAGTTCCATCTTTCCTCTGCAGGGGTCGGACGGTGTCCGTGAAAGACAGCTTCCAATACAAAGACGAGGCAGGCGACTTCATGAGACCGCCCTTTGTCGTCAAGTTTTCCTCCCCATTTACCGGTATTAGAGGAGAGACTCTGTTCTTTCATTGGAAATGTAGATTATCTATTATAGAGAACTAAGCACCAGACTTGTGTGAGAGGAGATCCTGAGGTCTGTCCGTCACCAACACCACTTTAAAAAAACTCTATCATTTGCTTTGGTCTAATATTTTCTGACACATTTACCTCGGTCCTCTTTTTCAAGTTTCAAGTCCTTTCTGCCAAATTTAAAAGACTTCATTTTATTAGTGGTTGAATGTGATGAAGCACATTTACTTACTTTAGCGGTATTTCTTCTGTTGTCATTGTCTCTCTTCATTCACCTCCTCTCTCCTCTCTCCTCTCCAGCTGTGACAGACTTTGTTCTGATCCCCATTCACACCTCTCCATTAACTGCTGCACAAGCTGCTAAAAAAAATGAAAAGTCTGAGCAAGGTGATGAGGAGAAGAAGAAGAAGAAGAAGTCCACTACAGAACAACTGGATGCCCTTGTTAAAGTGGTTGAAGCTGCCAAAGAACGATGGACAAACACGGTAATACCCCAAACAAAACATACAATACAACCGTAGACACACACTCACAGTCACACACACACACACACACACACACACACACACACACACACACACACACACACACACACACACACACACACACACACACACACACACACACACACACACACAACACAGTCACACACACACACACACACACACACACACACACACACACACACACACACACACACACACACACACACACCAACTTAATTATTTAGCTAAACTGTGTTACAAACATATTACTATGGAGGCTCATATCTGCCGATGTGATCAAAACAGAAGAAGAGATCATTCCAAAATAATTGTCAAATTTTGTTCTGGTAGCGGCAGTAGCCGCTTCTGTGGAAAATGAGTGGACGACAGAGAGCAACATTTAGATTAGATTTAGATTTAGATTGCCCATTACCATGACATTATTCTGATCAAGTTTGCAAATAATTAGTTTGAGCCGTTTCCCTCTGCCTGCAGAACATCATGGTGCTCGGAGACTTCAACGCAGGCACCAATTATGTAAAAAACAAGGACTGGAAGAAAATCCGCCTCTTCACCGACAAGGGCTTCCACAGCCTGATCAATGACGACGTTGACACTAGAGTGATAAAGTCTCCACAGGCTTACGACAGGTGAACACACACAGATAATCATGAAGACACTTGCATGCACACACACACACTCTTAATCCCACCTCTCTTCCTGTTTCTGCAGGATTGTCGTCAGCGATGACATGAACAAGGTAGTGGAGGAAGGCAGCGCTAAGGTCTTTAACTTCGTGACTGATGGTGATCATCGTCTTACCCAGGAGGAGGTATGTTCAAACTGGACTGCGTCACGATTACATGTAAAGTCAATTCATAAGACGGGGAAAGACACAAATTTGTGGCGAAAGTTTTTTCATCTCGAGCTTCAAATTTGCGTGACGCTGTCTCATGACATCCTCCTCGCCAGCGCATCTTGTTTGAGTGACGCATTTTATTGAAACAACACACATGTAAATGGCATGTTCAGAAGTCAGTACATGTGAAGCATTTACTTGATGCATTGACAGTATCTGGCTGTGGCAGATATGGAGGTTATTCCCTATCTTTATTCAAGAGCGTTCTTTCATTTCGAGAGCATCATTTATTGATTTCACGTTCAGATTTTGTATTTCTTTCAGTCAAACCCTGTCCTTGCGCTTAGATTTGCTCAAACTGTACGCTTGCACTAAGATATATTGCTGCTTGCACAGATTTCCTGTTTTCCAGTTTAAAACCTTCTCCTCGCACTCAGGCTGCTTCTGTGCGCTCGTCAAATGTCTGCTCTCAGATTTCTGCTCTGTGCTTGGGTTTTTTCTGTGCAAAAACCATTTCAAAATCCCTCAACCAATAAGAGGCCAGGTGAAGTGTCGTCTCCTTGAAATATTATTTTCATTTTTAATTTAAGATCATATGTTGCCCTCACTAACAGGGCCGACCCTAGACATTTTGGTGCCCTAGACGAGATTATGATTTGGTGCCCCCCCCCCCCCACTCCAAGCAATACACAATAGAATATATAAAGAATAAATGAAAAATCTCTACAAAAGACCAATAGGCTACACTACAAAAACTGAAACGTATTGACATGTTGGTTATATACATAGAGAAGGTTTCAAATGTATTAATTATGGTATTAACATGTTTTAATTGGCGGGTGGACATCACCTCCTCTAAGGGGTCCGGGGGCATGCCCCCCCGGGAAGATTTCTTTTAACATTTTAAAGTAAAATGCTTCAATCTGTTGCACTTTGAGCACACAATTACTAGAGACTGATCTAGGGGGTACAACTCTAAAAACCCATATGAAAAAGATCGGTTTACATTTTAATAACCAAATAAGTATGTGAACATAACCAATAACCTACCATAGCCAATAACAAATAAATGTAACGTATTTTATTTTTGTTGTTAATTTATATCTTATTTTACTAGTTAACATTTATTTATTCATGCATTTATTTTAATATCTCAAGTTTTAAACAATATTTTGGTTACTGTCCTATAGTATACATTGGAATGATTTCAAACCTGTTTTTATTTATCCCAATAATTATAAAGGTGTGCCTTGGAAATATTTGTTTACATAAATTGTGACCAAACAGTTTGAGACCCACTGAGATAACTTAGACTCAAGTGAACTATCTAAACCCTCAGAGAGTCCTTTACCTCACTGAGCTGTAGTTATCCTTATCAGCCTCAACAACAATCCGTGGTACCGATGCATGCGCGCCCTCTCTCTCTCTCTCTCTCTCTTGCTCGCTCGGAGGCTCGCTCGCACTTTGGCTGTGAGCTGCGGGCGCCTGATAAGTCAACATCCCCACTTTCATCACTTACAGCGCACATCGTACAGGGCAAATGTTGCCGGCCCGGGGTGCAAAGGGTGTTTACTTTATTCAATTATTAATGTAAATGTATTACATCAAGGGCAGAAAATTAGGCAGAATAAGCCCAGGGGCCTACGGAGATCGGGGGCCTATCATGAGCCAATAAAAAAATGCGTTGTTTTGTATAGTTGTTTAGGGTGAGAATGTCGGAGAAGAAAAAGTGTGAGAGTGGTGCTCGGAAAAGGAAATTGTTGAGGGAAAAGGAGTTTCGAGACAAGCAACTATTACAAAAAATGCCGAAGCTTACAGGTTATTTTAAACCTGTAAACCAGGATGAGGAGGAAGGACAGATGACTTCTGTACCGAGCGGCAGCGGTGCCGGCCGCGGCGCCTCGGAGCCAAGTAGGCATATGTCTGGTTCTGATAGTGATGGAGTAGCGGGAGAGGAAAAACAGACAGGAGGGACTTTTGTTTTGCCAATGTTGAACTTGGTCCGCTCCCAGACCGTAGTCGAGGAAACAGGGGGATGACTCTCTGTTGTCTCCCAGGGCAGAAGCAACAAGCTTCAGGTTCAATAAACCACTTTACTGAAATGACTGGAGAGAGGCGAGCTCTTCTTAGGAGGCCGTTGCATTGTGTGTGTGTGTGTGTGTGTGTGTGTGTGTGTGTGTGTGTGTGTGTGTGTGTGGTGTGTGGTGGTGTGTGTGTGTGTGTGTGTGTGTGTGTGTGTCTGTGTGTGTGTGTGTGTGTGTGTGTGTGTGTGTGTGTGTGTGTGTGTGTGTGTGTGTGTGTGTGTGTGTGTGTGTGTGTGGTGGTGTGTGTGTGTGTGTGTGTGTGTGTGTGTGTGTGTGTGTGTGTGTCAGGGCCTGATGGCAGGTTAAGGCGGGCCTGAGTATAGGTACAGTTCATGTTACACAATTTATTGTGCATTTCTCTGAAGCAAATGGAGTGAGGGCAACATACGATCTTAAATAAATAAATTACATGAAGAAACATTTATTTAAATGTTATTATATTTCCCCATTCCTAAACAATGAAATAACTAAGAAAAAAAGAAACACATTTTGTTGTCAGTTGCCTAGCAACAGTGTTCACGTAACGTACAACACTTGAAAGCCAGTTATTATCATAGCTGTGCCGCAAATATGACTACCAAGTTAATTTGCAGGAAGTAAAGTTAACGTTAATAGTACCATTAAAATAAAAAGTCGTAAATAAAGCAAGTGAAGTAGGGTACATTTAATAAAGCCGTGGAGGGAGTTTATAAACCTGGTTAAAGAGTCCCTTGGGACCAGTGACGTGCGGTGAGGTTCATGGCTGGTGAGGCACTGACTCTTTCAGAGTCAGATTTAGAAATATTATATTTTGACCTTAATCGAAATATTCTGTTATTTTCAAAAGCTTTTTTAGTCTGATGCTATGATTAATTTTAAACAGACCGATCAACAAAAGGATACCCAAAATCTAAATATTGGATTGTTCTTTCTTAGTAAGATCCCATTTTCATTACAGTTGTGGTCTTACCTTGACTTGAAGATGAAGTCCATGCTATCCTTCTGGACAACAATCTCTATTACTGTTTTGTAAAAGTCCCCCTTATCTTCCAGTAGTTTCAAAAGTCTAGTTTGTTGTTTGCGGTAGAATAACAGTAGCAACAAGAACCTGTGGGCTCACGTGCGCCCCCTTCAGTGCGGCAGAGGTTATGGCTGCCTCTCCTGGTGCTTTTTTCATTGCCGTTGTACGATGAGACCAGCGAGCCTAAATATCATATATACGTGAAATAAGTTATTTAGAGACTATGGATGGCGAGGATAAATGTAATAAAGGGATCTACACACATTACATTGGTGACCTACAGTGAGAGGGTAACAGGCATGCGCTTAGGGTTCGCTTTCCAGACAGTTTCTGTGGGGTGACGCATTCTGAATTGAGGCAGAGCTCATCTGTGCCTCACCTCACCCCACAGTAACTGGCTTGAGCGCGCTCACAAAATAAGTGCCCGCGCTAAATTAGTGCCCGCGCTCCAGCAAGTTACTGTGGGCTTACGAGAGGCAGAGCACACCCTGCCTCACTTCTCATCGCTCCCGTAGCGGAGCTTGGCCAATTTGCTGATTTTTACTATAAATAGCGATTGGAATCATACATAAATCACACTTACAACACAGATCAGTGGAGACATTTTATTATTATTACTATTTAGTTTTTCTTTAGTGTTTTTCTGTTACATTGGAGTATGACAGGTGAGGCTCTGCCTCCCCTGACTGCACGTCGCTTGGGACGCTCTAATAAGTAAAGCGAACGCGCCAGTAAGACGACACTTCACCTGGCCTCCTATTGGTTGAGGGATTTTTAAATGTTTTTTTGCACAGAAAAAATCAAAGCGCAGAGCAGAAATCTGAGAGCAGACATTTGACAAGTGCAATCAGCGCACAGAAGCAGCCTGAGTGCGAGGAGAAGGTTTTAAATTGGAAAACAGGAAATATGTGCAAGCAGCAATATATCTGAGTGCAAGCATACCGTTTGAGCAGAAGCAGAGCAAATCTAAGCGCAAGGACAGGGTTTGACTGAAAGAAATACAACATCTGAACGTGAAATCAATAAATGATGCTCTCAAATTGAATAAAGATAGGGAATAACCTCCATAGGCAGACACCTCAAATCACTCCATATGAGCCATATTTAGAATCTCACTCATTATCTAAAGTAATTCAGCCTAAGTGTACGTAACAAAAATAAAGCATGACTGCATATTATTTCAGTGAAGATCAGAATTGTTTCAATGGAAGTATTTGACATTTTGAAATGCATCAGACCTTAATGATCATTCCATGTGAGCCATAGATTACATTACCTTACATTTCATTTTGCTGACGCTTTTATCCGAAACAACTTACAATTACCAAGTAACTAAGGGCTAAGTGGAGGGCACACTAGTGGTGATGTTCCTGGCGGGATTTGAACTCACAACCTTCCAATCTTCAGCCCACCTCACTATCCATTAGACCACCACTACCCATAGATAATCTAACTAACACAAAAGAGCAATTTCAAGACGTTTCCTTTGCTCTGACATCTAATGTCACTGTGGATGAGCAAATCATTATGTTGAGCTGATATGTCAAACAACAACTGTTGGAAAAGACGGTGCTGTGAACTTGAGGTACAACAGATAAAGTTATTAGGCGTGCAGAGATGTGAGAGTTGACAGGAGTAGTCACTACAGTCAGGAACTAGATTACTTGATTACTAGATTAAGTAATGCTTGTGATTTTTTTCATTTTTTGGAACTATTGAGTTGATGATCTAAAAAAACATCTTGTGCAAAGAAACCACCTGTTAGAAGTTTAACTGAGACTATGTTCTGTATGCCAAGTTGGAAGAACAACAATTGAAATTGAGTTTCTAAAATGTTTTCTGTTTCTTTCAGGCGGAGGCTGTCAGTGACCATTTCCCTGTGGAGGTGGAGCTGAAGCCGAAGGAGGAGCTGAAGCTGCCCAGAAAAAGACTCCTCCTGTACCCAGATGAAGATTACCCAGAGTTTTAACTTAAAATCAATGTTTAATAGCATAATTAGTCTAAAATATATCGTCAGTTTTAAAAGCTGTTTTATTGTGAAAAAACCCGGAAGTTCTCATAAAATCTCAATGCCAAGCTTTTATTCTGAAAATCCTTCATATCCGGTCAGTATGTAGCATGTCGCTAAACTAACTATTACAGCTGTTTATAAGGTATTAAATAGAAAGTCATGAAAGAGATAAGGAGGAGAAAAGGCTTAAGGAAGTAGGCAGGGAATACAGAATGTCGAAGTCCTCTGTTTTACGCGATGTCGAACATCGAAGACCGAGGAGGGCGTACCCCCTATCTGCACAGCGGGAGGGAACGAGAGGAAGATAAAGGAGATCGGAGAGGAGAAGACGAGACTTGTTTTTGCTGGCTTCACGAGAGACATCACCGGCTTTGTCTTTTCCCCTTACCCTCTGCTTGTTGTATCATCGTGCCATTTAATCACCAATTTGAACCTTTTCGGAGACTCCATTAGTCTCTTCATTCTAAGCTCCTCTCCTGGGTGCGAGAACATCGAATACTTCTAATACCAGTTGGAGTATTTCTGGAACCCATGCAGCATTGAAAAAGAATAAAAAAACATTTAAAAAGCCAAATGATTTCATTGCAAACTTGTGTTTTTGAAACAGGAGAGTGAAGTGTCTCATTGCAGTGTTTATAAAAGGTGAGGTAAATGAAATATGATGATTGAGAGCATTAACCAAGAGATCTTTTATAGGAAATGGATATCAGTTTCTACTGAAGAGAAAGACAATGTGTATCCAGAGTAACTCGGACAATGACTCTCAAGTTTAGTTTAATATTTAGTGGTTTACTTGAGTCAATGAGCAGCATTCTCACATAAGGTCAAACGTCAGAAGGGTTAGCATTCATGTGAATAGCAATCACCCACATTTTAAAAGAGAACACAATAATGGGATTTCTTATAAGGTCGGTAACTCCTGGAGAGTGGAGGTTATTGCATTGTGTCTTATGCCTTTTCCTATTTAAGCTATTATCTACACAACACATATTAAAAACCTACTGACATCAAATTGAACTCAGATATAACCCAGTCTCTGGATAATAGACTCTATCCATCTCTTGGACCAACCATTAACAGAAAATTATAGAAGAAGCTGTTCCAAATAAAATGTATTATTGATACAGACTCAAACACTAAGTTAAAGTCACGAGATGAGAGTCTACAACAAGCTTCATTTCGTTATTGCTAACAATGTACTGTTTACACATAAAGGTCACGCGTCATTGCTTATCAAGAAACAGGAACTCAAGCTTGAACATGAGGAACTTTCTAATCTGGTCTCACTGTTCCTACTTAGTAAATACAGAACACACATTTTCATGCTCATTTTTAAAGAGGAAGCAATAGACCCATTTCTGGGTTTGAAGAGGATTCTTGTAAGTACTTATAGTTTGTTTTTCTTTTACTTTCATTACGTGTTATTCATGATTTCTCATTTAACTGTGTTTTTGTATTGAAAAAATATACAGTGTTGCAACAATGACAACTCACTTCCAAGTAAAGACAACTAAGGGGTGTGGAATTAGATAGAAAGGGAGGTGGGGAGGTGGGGAGGGTATAAATGCTCTGTGTTAAGGCAGCTGGCTGATTTGGGTTTACTGGCTTACTTTTGAACTTCGGTCTCTCTGAGAAACCTAACCTCTATTTTGTGAACTCTGCTCATCTCCTGGGAGTAAGGTAAGAATACCCTTAACTCGGAAAAGCCTTGCAGTAGTTGTATATTGTGTTTAAAATGTACATGAAAGTGAAAACACCCTAAGGTTAAAGCTGTGCTTTCATTAGGACATATCTTAGTTTTTGATATTAGCTTGGTTTTCTTTGATGTTCTGTTATATCAGTGGTTCTCAAACTTTTTCTGTCATTCCCCACTTTGAACAGGTGGGCCTTTTCAAGCCCACCTGTTCCTCATCGCTCCAATAAAATGGTAGGCCAAGCTTCAAATTGTCAGGATATCATTTAACATTGACGCTCTCCTGCAAATGCACATATTCTGTGCATTTTCAGGAGAGCGTCAATGTTAAATGATATCCTGCAAAATGACTGGCTAAAACTCTCTTCCAGACATTTAAAAATACTTTCCCCGACCATTTAAACATTATTTCTGGCTTGTAAAGTGCAGTTATGCGCCCTGGAGGTATTATACTATTTCAAACAACTTTCCCCGCCTTTCAAACACTTATTCCTTGGTACAAGTGTTATCTTTCCCCCCCTGGGTGTGTGAGACAAGTGAACTGAGTCAGCCTGCCAACAAGCAGCACCGTGCTGTCATTTGAAACATGTTACCCCACTGTTTAACACACCTTTACTCACGTTTTGAGCACCTACTGCTGGGTCAATGTGTCCTCCAACGCCCCCCCCCCTGGGTGTGTGTGAGACAAGTGAACTGAGTCAGCCTGCCAACAAGCAGCAGTGTGCTGTCATTTGAAACATGTTACCTCACTTTTTGACACACCTTTATCCACGTTTTTGATCACTTACTGCTGGGTCAATGTGTCCTCTTTCGCCCCCCTGAGTCAGCCTGCCAACAAGCAGCAGTGTGCTGTCATTTGAAACATGTTACCCCACTGTTTAACACACCTTTACCCACGTTTTGAGCACCTACTGCTGGGTCAATGTGTCCTCTTTCGCCCCCCTGGGTGTGTGTGAGACAAGTGAACTGAGTCAGCCTGCCAACAAGCAGCAGTGTGCTGTCATTTGAAACATGTTACCCCACTGTTTGACACACCTTTACCCACGTTTCAAGCACTCTTTCCTGGGTTGAAAAGACATGTGCTGTAGCCTGGTTCTCCCCAGTACTGGGTACTAGTTAATGCCACTATCACCACCACATTTAAACCAGAGGAAGTGGTAGTTATCCGGGGTGCTGCAGAGTCATTTTCAGGCTCCTCTCCACAATTGTCCCCCTAAAATGATTTTAAATCATTATTTTTGCATTTAAATGCATGTATTCTATCATTTATATGGTTCCCCAACCCAATGCACATAGTCTGGAGTTCACTGGGGTCCTGCATATAATTTAATCAGGCGTTTTAACACTTTTTCCCATGAAAATGATTTTTAATCACTATCATGGGGCTATGAAAATAAAATTTCGGGTAATGCAGAGCACAAGTGCACCTTTTACAATTTAAATGTATTTGTATTATATATATTTGGGCTAGAAAGGTGACCTCTCTGGGTGATTTAGTCAGTTTATGGAGCTTAGCCCACAAATCCTGGATGATCCAGGCCAAATGTGGGTGCTCATAGGCGGCCTGCCAGGCGCCCCCACCCGTGGCAAGCAAAAAAAAAGTGAAGAAAACGCTTAATTATATCTTAAAATAATCAAAAATGAAGTTTTGAAATGACAGAGTGCCAACGGGAGAAGGGGCCAGGTGTTTGGCGCTTCGGGCCGATTTTTCCCTTCTCCGATGGTTGGTGCAACGGAGAAGGGGAAAAAGTCCCTGGGCTTCATTCCACTTCTCTGGCAAAAAGATTCATCCATACTTTTCAGACTACCGTCTGCACGAAATCGGAAACCCAGTTTTTGGGTGCACTCAGAAAAAAAACGGCTGTTGGAAATAATGGAAGAATGTATCCGCTCACCAAGCACTCTGAGTGGGCCTAATTTTGTGCCTCAAGACCCCCAGCCTGGTTCTCCGAATACTTTAAGTTCGACATGGAGGAATCTAGGTCACTTGGCAGGTGACTGTACACGATTTTGAGGCACTATTTTGGGATACAATTTCCTCATTTTCACCCATTTCCCTGGTTCTCACAAAAAGTTGACTTGGATGATTTTGCCCATGTCAGATTGTCAGGGGAGTCCGCGGGGGACTCTTGCGGGGTCATGAGGCACTATTTGGGGTACAATTTTCAAATTTTCCCCATTTTCCCTGGTTCTCACAAAAGTTGACTTGGATGATTTTGCCATGTCAGATTGTCAGGGGAGTCCGCGGGACTCTTGCGGGGTCATGAGGCACTATTTTGGGGTACAATTTTCTCATTTTCCCCCATTTTCCCTGGTTCTCACAAAAGTTGACTTGGATGATTTTGCCCATGTCGGAATGTCAGGGGAGTCTGGGGGGACTCTCTTGCGGGGTCATGAGGCACTATTTTGGGGTCAATTGTCTCATTTTCACCCAAATTTCCCTGGATGAAATATTTTTTTGTTTTTTTTTGTTTTTAGCCCAGTTTTGGCCACAGCGTTGCCTGGAGGATAGGACCGAGATATGACAGACTCTCTGGCCGCCTCACAAGTCACTATTGTCGGACACTTTCTTTGCTTTACCCCGGTTCTATCACTCTTTCCTCCTTTGACCATACAACCCGTTTCCTGCTGGGGTGGTGCCTGGTTCCGGGGTACCCCAAACCCTCTCATGGTCGGGGCACCATGTATGGATGCATCGGACCCAATGTTGCCATCACCAGCCCCGCGTTGGTGCGGAAGTGGGACCATCTGACCCGGTGGTAACCCAATACTTCCCTTCGTCCATGCACCATGAATTGATGCATCGGACCCAGTGTCGCAACCACCGCTCACGCTAACGCATATAAACGGAGAACTATAACATCATTTTGATCAAATTCATTATGTGTGTTTCAGTAAGGATGTCATCTGAATGCCCGGTGTGCAGACTCTTCTATCTGGCATTGAACAAACACCTTAAGCACAAGCATGCAGTGCGGAACTTGGAGGAGAGGGGAATCCTCCTGAAAATAGCCAGTGGAAGGATAAATGTTCGGACCAAACCCTGTCCCATCGCTGGGTGTTCGTACGCTGGGAAGAGACTGGACCGTCATGTAAAACATGACCACCCTGAGTTGTCCCGACATGAGGCACAGCAGGTCATGGCAAGGCTGAAGCATAGTGTGGCACTGCAGTTGCTCCATGACCTCCGTGAGACTAACCCCATCATTGGAATGGCTACATCATTGGATATAGACAATGAGGGGAATACCCCGGGCACCCTCCACCCTTCTCCCCACATACCGAGTGTGACAACGAGGACTGCAGGCAGGTGATGCTGGAAAATGTGGCATTGAGGGCTCAGAAGGATGCCCTCAATGATGAGGTGAAGACCCTGCGCTCCAGGCTGAAAAAGGAGCTAAAACCCAGGAAGCAGAGTGCTGCTGTTCTTGAGGAAGAGGACGAATGTATACGATTTAAGGGCCTGGCAATCCCAAGTACCTCCGGCATAAACACAGTAGCCTCAGGCAGCAATACCCCTGTGAAGACCCCGGTGAAGACTGTCATGCAGTCCCCAGTAACCTCCGGTAGCGGGACCCCTGTGAAGACCCCGGTGAAGACTGTCATGCATTCCCCAGTAACCTCCGGTAGCGGGACCCCTGTGAAGACCCCGGTGAAGACTGTCATGCATTCCCCAGTAACCTCCGGTAGCGGGACCCCTGTGAGAGCCCGGTGAAGACTGTCATGCTTGCAGTAGCCTCCGGTGGAAAGACCGGTAAAGAACCCTGTGAAGAGCCAGTGAAGACTGTCATGCTTGCAGTAGCCTCCGGTGGAAGAGACCGGTCAAGAACCCTGTGAAGAGCCCAGTGAAGACTGTCATTTGCAGTCCTCCGGTAGCGAGACCCCTGTGAAGACCCCGGTGGAAACTGTCATGTTTGCAGTAGCCTCCGGTAGCGAGACCCCTGTATGCCGGAAGACCCGTGCCTCTAAGCTGGCTAATGACTTGCCCTCTCCCTCAAATTACTGGTCCACTGGGTGTGGACGGGGGAATACCATGCGTGAAATCACGTTGCCTAGAAGCATGGAGGCGTACCTTCAGACATACTTGGATCATTGTTTGGGTGTCGCTCCGACAGTAAAACAGAAAGACAATGTTGTGTCGAAGATCAGCCGGATAAAGAACTTCATAGTATACATGGCCCATGGTGTTAACCGCCTGTCAGACTGGCTGTTCCTAAGAAACATGAAGATGATCCGTGGCTGGAGCGAGTATATTGTAAAGCCGGGCCGGGCAGTCACAACATCAGAGTTCTTCCTGAAGAATGTGCACCAGTTCATGGGGTACATGTCTGAGTCAAAGCCCCGGGGGTGCAAGCTCACCCAGTCTGATATGACCCACATAATGAGAGAGGTGAAAGCCAACATGAAACACTTGAATAAGGCAGTCACTCTACATCAGTTTAAGGTGAAGAGGAACAAACTGGATCGTCTGCCGAGCCAGGCGGAGCTTCTCGCCGCCATGGCGGCCGCTGAGAAGCGCATCCCGGAGCTCCTCGACCTGATGGCCGGCACGCCGACCTCAACCACCCAGAAGCTTCTCTATGGCTATCTCACCCTCCATTGGAGCCTCCTGTATGGCCACCGTACGGGCGTGTACGCAAACATGAAAAACAGTGAGGTCTTAGAGGCAGCCATAAGGGGAACTGCTGAGGGCTACATCATCCATGTGCAGGATCACAAGACGGCCAAGACATATGGCGAAGCACAGCTGGCGCTTACAGTAGAGGAGTTTAGCTGGGTCATGCGGTGGATGGGGATTAAAAAGGTATTGCTGGGTCCTCAGAATGAATTCTTCCTTTTCACAAGGGGGAATCGGGCCTCCAAGAACCTGAACGCTCACTTGAAGAGGGCATGGGCTGATGCTGGGCTAGAAACAGCCGTCACCTTCACAATCCTGCGCACTGCCCTGGCTGACAATATCAAGCATCACCAAGATCCAGAAAGCCGGTCGATTCTCGCCAGGTTTATGTGTCACGACGTAACCACGGCGGACCGGTTCTACGCGAATGCGCCGGGAATAAAGGAGGCATTGAGAATCCGCTCCATGTTCAGGGCGTCATCAGATGCGGCAGCAGCTGCATCATCATCAGAAGGATGTCTACCGCTGTCAGATGGGGAGACCTCCGAAGAGGGCTGCTATAACAGTACTGCTTCATTCATCATCTTCACCTGATGGGTCATTGGAGCGGCAGCAGCAGCGGAAGCGGAAGCGGGAGGGAAAGAGGCCAATGAAGTCGGGACCGGGGCTGGTTGACACTCCTGATGATGGGGCAGGGGCCGTGGACTCAACCTGTTTGCCCTGGTGCACCGTAAGAATTAGACGCCTTTGGTCCCCTGAATCCCGCTAAACATTGTGAATATGTATACCGTGTATATAATTATTATTATATTATAGTCCCACTGTTAGGGATGGTGCTGGAGGTCTCTAGTCCGTCCTTCGGGGCTCTGTGAGCGGGCAAAGAGAGGTGATTTTCCCGGACTCTCTCCTGGAGGTGTGAAATAAACAGAGTCCCACTGTTAGGGGGCCACGCTGGAAGTCATTAGTCCGTACTTTGGGGGTCTGTGAGTAGGTATTGCACTATTTACAAAATGTATACCCAGTTTTGGGTGCACTCAGAAAAAAAACGGCTGTTGCAAATCATGGAAGAATGTACCCACTCACCAAGTACTCAGAGTGGGCCTTATTTTGTGCCTCAAGACCCCCCAGTCTGGTGCTACACAACGTAGGTTAAGAAATTTAGTAGTACTGTTATAGCAGCAGTAGTACGTGTAAATAGTTGATGTTTTAGTCTGTGTGTACTGTGATTTTTGTGACTGCAACGTGTAAATAGTTGATGTTTTAGGCTGTGTGTACTGTGGTTTTTGTTCAAATAAAATAAAAAAAATAAAAAAACAAAACCTTGATGGTTACCAGGGGCAGATAAAGTGCCACTTTCCATCAGCACCGGGGAGGCACTCTCCTTGGTGCTGAACCCTGTGATGAGCGCTCAAGTGTTGGCGGAGGAGGTGTAAGCCAGAGGAGGGTGAACAAAAGTTAAAGTGTTTGAACCTCCAGCCCAGAAGGGGGTGGTGGTGCCAATAAGAAGGCCGAATTTGGATGCTGATGGGCGGACATAAAAGCACCACAAAATCCACCCCTTTAGGGTCAACAGGGGCACGAGAATACCCTCCACAGAACGGGGGGTGGTGCCGTGAAGAAGGACGAATATGGATGCTGATGGGCGGACATAGAAGCACCACAAAATCCACCCCCTTTAGGGTCACCAGGGGCACGAGAATACCCTCCACAGAACGGGGGGTGGTGCCGTGAAGAAGGACGAATATGGATGCTGATGGGCGGACATAGAAGCACGACAAAATCCACCCCTTTAGGGTCACCAGGGGCTCTGTGAGCGGGCAAAGTGGGGTGATTTCCCCCTGGTCTCTCCTGGAGGTGTGAAATAAACAGAGTCCCACTGTTAGGGAGTGCTGCTGGAGGTCTCTAGTCCGTCCTGGGGGCTCTGTGAGCGGGCAAAGTGGGGTGATTTCCCCCTGGTCTCTCCTGGAGGTGCAGAGTCCCACTGTTAGGGGCCCATGCTGGAGGTAATTAGTCCGTCCTTGGGGCTCTGTGAGCGGGCAAAGTGGGGTGATTTTCACGGTCTCCGCCCTGGAGGTGTGAAATACACAGAGTCCACTGTTAGGGAGTGCTGCTGGAGGTCTCCTGCATTTAAACAGATTCACCAGTTTCTAACAAGACTTTAGCCCTGATCAGAGCCCTGTTTTCTGGGTAAGACGGCGAGGTGCTGTACCCTGGGTCTCTGGCTCTCTGAGACCCTGCTAAAAGCAGTGACTCTGCTGCCTGCATTTAAACAGATTCACCAGTTTCTAACAAGACTTTAGCCCTGATCAGAGCCCTGTTTTCTGGGTAAGACAGCGAGGTGCTGTACCCTGGGTCTCTGGCTCTCTGAGACCCTGCTAAAAAGCAGTGACTCTGCTGCCTGCATTTAAACAGATTCACCAGTTTCTAACAAGACTTTAGCCCTGATCAGAGCCCTGTTTTCTGGGTAAGACAGCGAGGTGCTGTACCCTGGGTCTCTGGCTCTCTGAGACCCTGCTAAAAGCAGTGACTCTGCTGCCTGCATTTAAACAGATTCACCAGTTTCTAACAAGACTTTAGCCCTGATCAGAGCCCTGTTCTCAAATCGTATTTTCAGAATCTGACCCTCTGCCGTAACTCCGCTCCCCGAGGTCCTAGAGACTCGGCGATGGTACCATTGGATGCGGGGTACGTGGAAATGGGGGGGTACAGAAAGGCCTGAACCGAACAGAGCTTGTTATCAAAAGTTATGGATTAGTAGCAAGATTTCACAATGTAGCTCTCCAGGGTGCTGAAGGTCATTAGTCCGTCGTTTGGGGGTCTGTGAGCGGGCAAAGTGGGGTGATTTCCCCCTGGTCTCTCCTGGAGGTGTGAAATAAACAGAGTCCCACTGTTAGGGAGTGCTGCTGGAGGTCTCTAGTCCGTCCTTGGGGGCTCTGTGAGCGGGCAGAGAGAGGTGATTTCCCCTGGTCTCTCCTGGAGGTGCAGAGTCCCACTGTTAGGGAGTGCTGCTGGAGGTCTCTAGTCCGTCCTTGGGGGCTCTGTGAGCGGGCATAGAGAGGTGATTTTCCCGGTCTCCGCCCTGGAGGTGTGAAATACACAGAGTCCCACTGTTAGGGAGTGCTACTGGAGGTCTCTAGTCCGTCCTTGGGGCTCTGTGAGCGGGCAGAGAGAGGTGATTTCCCCCTGGTCTCTCCTGGAGGTGTGAAATACACAGAGTCCCACTGTTAGGGAGTGCTGCTGGAGGTCTCTAGTCCGTCCTTGGGGGCTCTGTGAGCGGGCAGAGAGAGGTGATTTCCCCCTGGTCTCTCCTGGAGGTGTGAAATAAACAGAGTGCTACATTTTGTAAATAGTGCAATATCTCCAGGGCGCATAACTGCACTTTACAAGCCAGGGAAGGGGCCAGAATCCTGGGTATACATTTGTAAATAGTGCAATACCTCCAAGGCGCATAACTGCACTTTAGAAGCCAGGGAAGATGCCTGAATCCTGGGGTAAACATTGTTTAATTGTTTAAGTGTTTTTAAATGTATGTAACAGTGTTTTGTCTCTTTCAAAACTCTCCCGTCATGGCCGTTACTATTCCAGTGAGACGAAGTACGTCCGGTGACGGGAGTGATCCCATGTTAATTTTGTCCAAAAACCAGAGCATTCCCTTATCCAGCCCTGTTTTTGCAAGGGCTGATTCTGTGACGTAGCTTTAATGCAAATGAGCTGCAGCTGACCACCAGAGATGGGGTCGTTACTAAAAAAAGTAATATATTACACTACTTCGTTACTCTCTACATAAAGTAACTCGTTACTTTACTCGTTACTTTACTCGTTACTTTACTCGCAGGGCCGGCCAGCCCCTCCCTGCAGGCAGATCACGCAGACTGCTAAAGTTTCAAATGTTCTCTTTAGTTCAGTTTCCATTGTCGCATAAGACTGATCCAGATAGCTCTGACCATGGCTGTCCTCTGTCTCCTGCTATCTGTATTTTGCGCAGTATATCTCTGAACGATGCGATGGTGATTCCACTGTGCAAATGGGCAACATTACCTCTACTATGAAGGATGCTACAAGCCTGTCCATCTCTGCTTTGGTTACCGGTCCTCCAAATTCTAATTTGTGCTGCTTCGGAGTCGGCGGCGGCGCACTCACAACATCCTCACTCTGGGTTCGGGGGTCCTTAGCTATTAGCTTCACCTTAGCATGTGTTCTTTGCAGGTGTTTGTTGAGGTTTGACGTGGTGTTTACAGCAGTGGATAACAGCTTCTGGCCTGGACACAGTTTGCACCTCACCGTTACATTCCTGTCTATTCTTCGGACGAACTAAAATAATGGGCATACCTCCACCCCTCGAAAGTTATCGCTGACTCAGCCATGTTTATGGAGCACTGCACGCGGAGATGTGGACGTGCAAGTCACGCAGATTACATACATATAAACCTGCGGCGGAAACCCCTCTTGTCTGTCAGTGTTATGACTGATTTTATAAAAGTAACGAAGTAACTCGCGTCGGGGCAATGTTAGTAACTGTAGTGTGATTACTGAATTATAAAAGTAACGCGTTACACTACTCCGTTACCGACAAAAGTAATATTATTACAGTAACGCGTTACACCCAACTCTGCTGACCACGCCCCCCTGCAGGAGAGGGGGGCGAGGCACGGCCCCGGCACGAGCGTATGCAAATTTGTAAAACGTATGCTAATATTGTTCATCAAAATAAATACTGGTGTATATGGTTTTATGCAATCTTTCATTTCATTCTGTCATTGTACATGGCGTTACTATTATATTATATACTACACAGCAATGGCATAACACACCCATTTGTTGATGACAAAAAAAGTCCACACAAACCTTTTGCTTTTGAAATCTGCATATACTTTCCCCATCAAACATGAATAATCATGACACATTTTATATAAACTGTCGGAACTTTATGTCAAAATCAACGGTTCATTGAACCCATAAAAAATACAGTACGCAGCTTCGGTGGGTCAGTCTGACATGCAGAATCTATCATCTAGCACAGGCATGGGCAAACTAAGGCCCGCGGGCCATATACGGCCCGTTGGGCTTTTTAATCCGGCCCGCCGAATATTGGTACAAAATTGTCCAAATGATAGTAAAGACCGCATTCATTTAGCCTTTTTCCTGCAATACCCGGCATTTCAGTTGATCCCACTAGATGGCGCACTCTAGACACAAATGACCTTTTGCTGGAGTCGGCAAACCCACCAAATACGTCACGCTTACATTGGAGGGGGTCAGTTCACGGTTAGTAGTACAGCGAATACAAATTGTAACAAGCAGTAGCGCTGAGAAAAGGGACTAGAACGCGACCACACACTTATAAAACACACTTATATAAAGTCAGGCAACACTAACCAGCTTAGTGTGATTCTGTTTATTTTGTGTAGAAAACGGCTTATGCCACAATATGATAGCAACAAGTAGTCGAGATAGTCTGATTAGCTTCGGTTGCTATGCTAACATCACCTGTAGAATGCCAGAGAAACTTTCATAACAGCATTGTGATGCCAAACAGCGTCAATTCATACTGAAACACATTCACTGATGGGGATGGGGGATATTTATCAGCTGCTTGTGTGACAGTCGGACAGTGAATACTTCACAGCGGCCGCTGCCTTGAGTTAACAGTAGAATAAACTCTGGTGCACGAGCAGCACTGCAGCGGGCGGTAATACAGCTGAATCACATTAATAAACAATGCACCACGGCACTCTGGAGAAAGTAAGGTTGGAGAAGTAGTTATTTAATCTAATCTGGCTTCGTATGATTAAAAACGACCCGACGCAGTCCTCTACTGATGTTGTTGTGAGCGGTGTTGCGGAGAAAATCATTGACGTAAAACTCCGTGTGGGTCATAAGAAGGCACGTAAACGATTACGTCATGACGCAAACGATGACGCAATGACGCAATAACTCACCTTTGAACCTAATTCACCTTTGAACCTGCATCTGTAACAATGAGTGGACCAAAGAAAAGAAAAGTCGACAATGAGTGTGTTTAATGAGGAGTGGACAGCTAAATATTTTTTTCACCGATCTGCTACTGGCCCGGCCCGTCTGTTACATTTTAAACTCATAGTGGCCCCCGAGCCAAAAAGTTTGCCCACCCCTGATCTAGCATCACAGGTTTTCCGCTGGTAGTATGTGAGGTGCTGGCCTGTATAGAAGAAACATAGTTAGAACAAAATCATCTGAATTTAGTATTCAGGATGAGAAAATACTATTTGGATAATTATAATCTGAAATCCCAAACGATGGGGGCTAACGCTGTCTATTTAGCAAAGCTGATGTGTTGGAGAGGGGCTGAGCTCAGTAGACAGACTGTAATGAGTGCTAGCCGCTAATTAGCCAAGTCCATCAACGGAGCTGTGCAGCGTTGTGTTTTTCCCCCCTCCTTGCAACAATTGCACACACATACATTACACACACACTGTTGTATCCTAACAGTCGTGCACACACACATATGTATATTAATGTGCGCAAACAAGTAATAAAGACTGCTGAATCACTCAGTCTCATCTACATGCTACAAGCTACATGCTACAAGCTACATGCTACAAGCTACATGCTACAAGCTACGTAGTAGAGATAACTTTATCAGGGAAAAACACTTAAATCCGTGTCTACATTTAATAGCCACCTCTCTGTCGGGTTGTGGGTTTTGACGCGCCTCTCTTTGTTTCCAAAAAATGTAGCGGAGATCGTTGTTGAATCAGATGAGCTTTATTCATTGGTCCAGACGGCATAGAAACAGGAAGACACATTTCTCGCTTCATAGTAAATCAGTATCCAAAAAAGAACAAAAAGAACACGATCAAAACACTTTACCGCTTCCCAGGACATTTAGCCGTGCACGTGATACCTGACGCACATTTGATAACAAATAAATTATACTTAAAGGTGGGGTAGGTAATTTTGGAGAAACCAGCTCGAGTGCACTAGAATTTGAAAATACACAACCGGAAAAAAATCTGCCACTTCCTTATAGAGCCCCTCCTCCAACAAACACGAACGCGCACATGACCAATGAGGGCACGAGATGAGTTTGTGCACAGATGGAAGGCTGACAGGCAGGTAGGCCATCCAGTTATTTTAGCCGGGCCGGCTCAGATGATTGGTCGTGCTTTTTACAGTATTACGGCTTCCACAGATGACGTTTTTTATGGATTTTTTGTCAAAGCACTTCAGATATTCATTGCTATCGGGATGTTAAGAGCATTCCATGGAATATAACAAAAAGTGTATTTCGAGCCGGTTCTCAAACTTACCTACCCTACCCTACCTTTAAATAATATCTTTTAAACCATAGTGTGTCAAACATATCAAAAATAAATGATTAAGAGTTTAATCTAAATCCTTATATTATTATTAAGCCTAACATTCAGACCATAGTAATGAAATGAAAATGGTTTTAACAAATACTTTCAAATGTAAAAAGCAGTGGATAAATGTTGTGGAGGAAATAGAACAATACTGGAGTAGAATGTAAAAAAGTCAATTGTACTTCAGGGCATTGTCTGAGTAAATGTTCCAACAGCAGGATCAGGTGGATCACAGTATAACTATTACATGATAACTGTCCATCTGTCCTACGGTCAAGATTTAGAATTATAACTGCTTTAACAGTGATTATAAGTATTTTAACTATATATGTCTGTGACCTGTTAGTCCCAGGATGCGTCTGCTTTGTGCTCTGGGTCTCTTCTTGGCCCTGCTGCATGTGACCTCCTGTCTGCTGATTGGAGCCTTCAACATCCAATGTTTTGGAATCTCAAAATCAAAGAAAACAGATGTCATGGCAACCATCAAAGAGGTCTGAAACTGTATTTTGGAATTTAATATTAGTATTTTTTGTTGTCTTGACTGTATTTGGCAAGTAATAACTGAAAATACTGACCTAATATCTCAACATACTAATTTAGTATCCTAAAACAATAATTCAATGTTTAAAAAGTGATTTGTTTTGCCCAGGTTTCTAACACTAATGACTTAAAGGTCATATTTTTTTACATATTTTTTGCAGCTGTTTAACAGGAAGTGCCTATGAATGTTAATGTGTAGAATTAGTAAATCTGCTCCTACCTAGAACAACAATTAACACCAATTGATTCATTCAACTGAAAACAAAACGTTTTGCTGGTACACCACTTTGTTTTAATAACATTATCTTCTAAAGTTGACCATTAATTAAATATGACGTCACTGCTTCAATAACTTGAATCTGATTTCTTTTTTTTTCAGATTGTCCTTCGCTATGACATCATTCTGATCCAGGAAGTCTGCGACAAAGATGGGACAGTGATACAAAGTCTCATGGATCTTGTTAACCAGTAAGACTTATAAAGAGCAAACACAGTATTCTTCCACACAGACACGCAGACTGTGAGGGCTGCTTCATTCATCAAAATGTTATTTAATTGGAATATGGACTAATGCAATATCCAAATCTCAATAATGCTGTATTTGGCAAGGGCAGAACAAGTGAACATATCTGAATGAAGTATTGTGGAGCTGCAGAGAAGTCCCGGCCTACAACAGACTTATCAGACTTACATATATATAGTATATATATATATAATATATACTCTAATATATTATATATTATATGTAATATATATATTTTACAGTATATATATTCCCTTCCATATTGGAATTGCAATATCAATCAATATAATAGTTGTGTTTTCCAAATGCTGCAGCACTAATAGTGACCTTTTGTAGAAGTTTGTAAAAAGTTCAACAGATCATGAACTCACATTATGATTAAGATACACAAAAGTTATCTCGTGTGTGTGTGTGTGTGTGTGTGTGTGTGTGTGTGTGTGTGTGGTGTGTGTGTGTGTGTGTGTGTGTGTGTGTGTGTGTGTGTGTGTGTGTGTGTGTGTGTGTGTGTGTGTGTGTGTGTGTGTGTGTGTGAGTGTGTGTGTGTGTGTGTGTGTGTGTGTGTCCCCAGAGTTTCTCATCAGTTCACAAACATCTCCAGTGAGCCCCTGGGTCCCGCAGCCATAAGGAGAGATACCTCTTCCTCTACAGGTAAAACACAAACTGCCTAAATCAAAACACCAACAGCAAATGATCTTTTGTATGTATTGCTTTGTTAATTCCCAGATCAGTGAGCAGAAAGAGAAAACATGTGTTTGATAAAGAGTGTAAACAGCATAGAAAATGCTCCAGGAGTTGTGTGAATATGTGACCATGAGAAAGAGTCGATGAACTCGATCCACTGTTTGGAGACATCTTCAAAATAAAGAGTTCCATCTTTCCTCTGCAGGGATCAGACGGTGTCCGTGAAAGACAGCTTCCAATACGATGAGGGCAAGGCAGGAGACTTCAACAGACGTCGTCAAGTTTTCCTCCACACAGACACAGACCGGTATTAGAGGAGAGACTCTGTTCTTTCACTGGAAATGTAGATTATCTATTATAGATAACTAAGCACCAGACTTGTGTGAGAGGAGAACCTGAGGTCTGTCCGTCACCAACACCACTTTAAAAAACTCTATCATTTGCTTGTTAATATTTTCTGCCACATTTGCCTCAGTCCTCTTTTTCAAGTTCAAGTCCTTCCTGCCAAATTTAAAGGACTTCGTTTTGTATTACTGGTTGAATGTGATGAAGTACATTTACTTACTTCAGTGGTATTTCTTCTGTTTTCATTAGCCGCGTTCACACCAGAGTACTTTTCACCGTACTTTTCGCGTTTAGTTCCGTTAGTACCCCTTATGTCGCGTTCACACCAAAAATCGTAATTCATCTCGGGAACTTTTACCCCCATTTTTAGTGCCCGCTGAGAGATCGTACTTTCCTGTGGGTGAAAAGTGCCCCAGTGCTGATTGGCTGGGCGAATTGCAAACCACGCCCCGTACAACTGTGAAATGTTGTGTAGAGCCGCCATGTTTTTCCTCGCTACAAAAAACCCAGCGCACCGACGGAGAGTAGTTTGTTTTTGAAAGCAGTTATGGCAAGCATCAAGGAAATGAGGAGGTGTGTCGGCGCTTCTGGAGATCTACGCCGAGGACGCGACCCAGGGAATGCTACTGAAGCCAGTTCAGTAGCTTTCACTCGACCTGGGAATCGTGCACAGCCCCACGGCATACCGGCTAAAAATAAAGAAACTCAGGCAGGACTACAAACGGCGATTCAGTGGCCAACGATGACGACCACGACGAAGGTAAAATCAAGTACATGCACTGGGGTTTTAATCTGCACAATAATGGTCTCAGATGTACTTTTATTTGCTCAGTAGATCAAGCTAGCCATGCTAGGCTGAAGAGGCTAACACCGGCCCCGAGCTAGCTACATCTAGCTAGCTAGATATTCTCGGCCGTATGAAAACTTTTGACTTGTGAATAACTGTGCAGTGTTTCTGTAATTTGCTTCACTAACTCATGGCACTAATCGTCTGTTTCAGGCGAGGATGGACAACTCTCGGGATTGGAAACAAGCGAGCTTTGCATTCTAGATCACAGCGCTAGGTCGTCCCCCTTACCAGCAACCAAACGCAAAGGTACACACACTGTAACTTTGTCTTGAAAGAACGTTACGCATCGAACTGATGTTCACAATCATGTTTATTTCCTTCTTGGTACAATTATGAAACAGCGTGAAAACGTATTCGCCTAGACCGGCATTTACAAATGTTCGCGCCTTCATACATGCCAACCTTTCCAAATCCAAAAGAGGTAGGTTTGCACGCGGCAAATGTGCACGCCCAAATTAGGTAATCAGAACCCCAGTAATTACATGTATAAACCATGTATTTAACATATATTGCATCATTTTATGCATTTTTCAGAAAAAGTGGTAGTTTGGTAAACAGTGACATCAACGACATGTTTGGTCTGTAAAATGCCTGAAAAGTAAAAGAATGGGAGATAAATATCCCAAAGTCTCCACATTTTATTATATTTTTAATGTGTTTCTGGTCCTCTTTCAGTTGCATTGTTGGAGAAGCCTGTGACATAAGATTTACAACGACATAATTACTCTGTAGCTATGTTAGTTTGACAATAAAGAACCTTGAACCTTGACAGTGTAGATCAGGGGTGCCCAACCTTTTTTGAATCGAGAGCTACTTTTAAAGTGGCCAGACTGGTTAATACACACTTCTACTTGTATAAAACTGACCTTTGTACGATTAATACTTCATAAAATACTGCAGATCTTTTATCTTACCTCTTTCTAATCAACACACACACAAGTATTTAACTGAAGTTACACAACAGTGTTGTTGATACAGAGTTGGAGTTTATTCACACGTCACATACAGTGGGTAATGTTTTCAAGAAACATTGAACAGTGCTGCCACATATGACACAGGAAAAAAAGAAAGACTGAACCCTTTCTTTGCCATTATATAAAAATAGTGTTGCTACAAAAGTATAAATTAGTTTTACTAATAAGACAACTCAGATCTGAAGCTACACAGGAATCTGCTGCCAAAGTGCAATAAAAAAGACAAAATTAATAGAATCAAACCCTTTTCTTTTTTGCATTTTAGTAGAGTATAAAAAGAAATGCCTTTAAAATAGGATGCAAGCAACACTAGTTTCTTAACCTGAATTGATAATAGACTATAATCAATTTAAACAGAACAGATCTTAAAGTTTGCATTCTTATACCATTTGTACAATAATTATAATGAATAAGTTCAAACAAACTAAAACTTACAGCTGATTAATAACGGTATCTAACTTGAGTTTTTATTATATCAAAAACCTGTTGAAATGCTACTGTTATTTTTACTGTCCCCAAAAAGCGCGTCGGCAGCCTCCAGGAATGCTTCTTTCACAACCTCGCCGTCTTTGAAAGACTTCATGTGTTTGGCAAGAACGTGCCTGACACGATAAGATGCTATGGTAGCAGCCTTGCTCTTGTTGTTGGGCCTGGTGAAAAGTGACTGCTGTGCATTTAGCTGTCCTTTCAGGTCCCTCACCTTTTGGGAGCGTAGGGCAGAATTAGGAGGGAATCCCGTCTCGTAGCGTTTGTGCACTGTTTTGAAATGCCGCTCCTAAATTACCCTTCTTCGATAAAGCCACGCTCGCATTGCAGATGAGACAGATAGACTTTGAATTGGAATAGATGCAAAAATAATCATCCTCCCCACTCAGAGTGAAAATTATATATTTGGGGCTCTTTTGCTTCTGCCATAATTGTGGTCTTGTGTGTGCGGACTGCACAGCAAACTAGTGCCCACTGCCTACCAGCCACGCCCCGATACATGGGGTCACGCAATCACAAAGCTTTGATGCGTTCAAGTGCATTATTCTGGCACAGGAAGATTATGTTATAGGACATTAACGATAAAACTGAATATTGTTGTTCTATTTTTAGACACATCTCGCGATCGACTGAAACACAGAGGACTGTTTGTATGATGGGATCACAGACACGCTGCAAACGGTGTCCGCCAAAAGTCGAGTCCAGTGTCTATGTAGTGTCATTTTTATTTGTTATAGTTTGGGAAGATTGAAAATCGGTAGGGAGAGTCAGCTAAATCGGTAGGCCGTAGAAACATGTCAAAAGCGGTAGACTACCGCCCAAATCGGTAGGGTTGGCAGGTATGCGCCTTTTACTCTCTCACAAACATTGTAAACATCCGGGCTAGAGGTCACATGACTTCCGGTAAGAAAACTTGCCTCAACAACATTAAACAAAGTTCAAGCATACATGAAGCACTCTTCAAAAAGGAACAATCCTCCGTGTTTGAACCTCTTAAATCGCTGCATAGCCGATTTATTTGGACTGGATTATCCCAGAGAGGCTAAACATTCTTTATAACACAGTTTCAGATTTGTGAAACCTTAATTCTATTTGTGAAAATACAAAAAAGGGAGATTTCAGTGCTTTTTTTACATGTAGACCACATTAGACCAGGTCCTGATCTAAAACCACTATACCTAGACTCATCAAATCTGGACTGGATTATCCCAGAGAGTCAAAAGATTCTTTATAACACAGTTTCAGATTTGTGAAACCTTAATTCTATTTGTGAAAATACAAAAAACATTCCTAGTATGTTGTAAAACTACATGGCGACTAAACAGATCTTGTATCTTGCTTATTTTCCCCTCTTAGGAAAGCGGACACGGGATGCGAATTTCTTTGACACCGTCCAGGCGTTGGAGGACCGGCGTGCCGTGGTGAAAGAGTCGATGCACGGGGATCAGATGGTGCTGTTCACCAAGGCCCAGGAAACGGAGGACAAGATGCTCACCAGTTCATTTTATATTATTGTTATTACTGTTATTATATAGTCTTGATACAACTGACACTTTATTTTATATTGATAATGTTAATTTACATGTACAACTTCTATTTTATTTACATTAAAAATGTGAACTTCTATTTACTGTTAAACAGATCCTGTATCTTGCTTATTTCTCCTGACACTTTATCTTTAGTGACCGTAGCATCCTATACATCACATGTAAGTGATTATTCTGATACCATCATGTTTCATCGGTTATAAACTGGCAAAGCTTTATTTGTCATTTATTTATCATCAATGTTGCAACCTTGTGGAGGAATGGCAGGGGCACATACACAAATATGATAATTTATATCATTTTAAATATTATTTGACCTAAAACTAAATGTTTTTATGATTGTCCTCTGAGGAGGACATGGGGATTTGCAAACTTTAATTCCCCCCCCCATTTTACACAACACAAAATGGAGTCCACTATGGGCCGAAACTAACATGTATGTTTCCATAGTGTTTATGGCAGACGGATGCAGTGGGTCTCAGGAAGATATATAATAATAAAGGTGGGTTTGCTGCTGAGCCTATTTACTGTGCATACAACACACCTGGCACAGTTTATTGTTATTATATTGCCACACTGTACACTATTGTAATGTTGCCTGTCTTGACTGGAAAATAAAAGAGAAACAAAAGCACTGTACAAAAGATCAGCTTTATTGTCAAAATGTTTACAATTTACACGCTGTTCAGATGCCTCATAAAGCTGGGTCGCCGGTAAGGCAGTCCATTCGTCCCTGTACTCATTACTTTCACAAAGGTTATGTAATATGCAACATGCTGCCACCTGGATTTTGATCTTGTCCATCTTGCAGTCGTTTCTTTTCATCAAGCACCGCCACCTGCCCTTCAGTCTGCCAAAAGCGTTCTCCACCACCACTCGTGCTCGGCTTGTTTTGTTATTGTACGCAAGTTGCTCAGGCTGCATTAACTCAGTTACAAAGCTGTATAACATGAGCACAAACAGCACAACTTCAGTCGACTCCATCTCCATCATGTCTGAGGTCGGAAGGTAAACAACAGACGCCTAATGTACAGCGAGTGGGTGGGCGTCGCAGTATACGCGGGAAGTTTTTCTTCTTCTTCTCTTGTTTTGCAGCGGATTGCAAACAACTTTAAGGTGCATACCGCACCTACTGTACTCGTGTGTGTGTGGTCTGTGGTTAACACAAAGTGAAGAGATGTTAACGTCAGTAAATACCCCACTGGTCAATTTCAAAATGGAGGTTGCTAACAAATGTCTAAGTTAGACGACTAAACGTCATCACTCCCAACATTAGCCGCATTTAGCTTAGCAGTGGTGACGTGAAGTCATGTGACCGTGCTGTAGTTCCTTTATAGCCCAACATTAGCCACCTTTAGCTTAGCGGTGCTGACGTGAAGTCATGTGACATTGCAACAGTCTCACGGCATTTCGTGTTATAGTCACGAAATTAATCTATTGATTCGTGTTCACCAACACGATTTCGCCATTTTTTTTCGTGTTACACAGAACGATTTTAAAAGCAATATAAATAATAACAAATTAGAAGGAAAAAGACAATTAAAAAAATACAGATGTAAGTATTCTGACACAGAACGATTTTAGAAGCAATGTATTTATATTGGTAGTATGTTTCGTGCTTGCACCAAATAATAACAAATTAGAAGGAAAAAAAGATGACATAAAATACAGATTTCAGTATTCTGAGGCTCTGAGCCATTTCTTTTCCTTACTGACGGCAAAAAAACTCAGACATTATACAATTTAAAATAAAAGGGATAGGGTTAGGCTTAGGGTAAGATATTGAGTAAGAACATGTTTTTATGAACCACACAGCTTCTGGTCTTCCAAGACCCGACCAGACAAAAAGACGTGTTGCAGGCACGAAACATACTACCAATAGAAATACATTGCTTTAAAATCGTTCTGTGTGACACGAAAAAAATGCGAAAATCGTGTTGGTGAACACGAATCAATAGATTAAATTAATTTCGTGACTAATAACACGAAATGCCGTGAGACTGGGTTGGACCGTGCTGTAGTTCCTTTATAGCCCAACATTAGCCTCCTTTAGCTTAGCGGTGGTGACGTGAAGTCATGTGACCGTGCTGTAGTTCCTTTATAGCCCAACATTAGCCACCTTTAGCTTAGCGGTGGTGACGTGAAGTCATGTGACCGTGCTGTAGTTCCTTTATAGCCCAACATTAGCCTCCTTTAGCTTAGCGGTGGTGACGTGAAGTCATGTGACCGTGCTGTAGTTCCTTTATAGCCCAACATTAGCCTCCTTTAGCTTAGCGGTGGTGACGTGAAGTCATGTGACCGTGCTGTAGTTCCTTTATAGCCCAACATTAGCCGCCTTTAGCTTAGCGGTGGTGACGTGAAGTCATGTGACCGTGCTGTAGTTCCTTTATAGCCCAACATAAATAGGGACAATGTTTTCTAAGGCTTGTGCGCTCCTAAGTCTATGAATGAGGGTGAATCATTCATTTGAAAGGATGATTTATTCATATGACTGTGTTCAGGGAAGAGTAGACCAGTCAACACTTTGTCTTGATCAAAATATTCTTTGCCTCATCTTTGTAATTAACCTAAGAGTTCATGAATGTGTAATCCCTTTCAGACGGGCTAAATAAATGCTGTTTAAGAGAAAAGCTCTCCAGCTCTCCTGTGAATCTCTTTCTGATTCAAACCAGCTGAAAACAAGATGTCCGTGTGTCATTTTAACCTTTAACCTTTCACCTTAAATTCCTGCTTAAAAAATAGAAATGCATTAATTTCTCATGATGTGGAGACAGGAAAGAGGTCATGGTATTTTAGCCGCTTGATTGATGGAAAAAAGTCACCATCTCATATTTTGTCCATTAATAGACTAGATCTGTCTGTTTGATGACCTCTTGTTTGTTTTTGCACGAGGTGAATTCTCTCCACAGTAAAACACTTAATGTTGTGTGTGTGTGCCTGTGTGCCTGTGTGTGTGTGTGTGTGTGTGTGTGTGTGTGTGTGTGTGTGCCTGTGTGTGCCTGTGTGTGTGTGTGTGTGTGTGTGTGTGTGTGTGTGTGTGTGTGTGTGTGTGTGTGTGTGTGTGTGTGTGTGTGTGTGTGTGTGTGCGTGCCTGCCTGTGTTTGACCTGTTTGCCTGAAGGGGAATTCCTCTCCGTCACAGTGAAATATGAGTGGACTGGATTGGCTTCTAAATGTTTCTCCACAACTCTTAAACTCTTTCCTTTGTCTTTGTGCAAAGCGAGGATTTGCTGCTTTCTTTTTATGTCTCTGAAACATTCATATTTACAAAGTTTCGGACAAAACAAGACTTTTGTTAGAGGTCATATTGGATTCTGGGAAGTCATTGATTGACATGAGTTTGTTCCCCTTATAGCCTAACGTTAGCTTTTTACTTTAACAAACAGTGGTGTTGTATTTTGTGTATATATACACAGAGATTATTTACTGCAATAACACAAAATCCAATGGAAAACTCCCATTGGCTTTTTGTCTTGAGGGAACCAGGGAGATGCTGCCTTCAGGGTCCAACACGGAAATACGACATAATTGCACCACTCTGTGGTGACTAAATATCAGCCTCCAGGGAATAATAACTCTCAGTGGAAGAGGGTCGATGACACTGTGTGTGTGTGTGTGTGTGTGTGTGTGTGTGTGTGTGTGTGTGTGTGTGTGTGTGTGTGTGTGTGTGTGTGTGTGTGTGTGTGTGTGTGTGTGTGTGTGTGTGTGTGTGTGTGTGTGTGTGTGTGTGTGGCCTTATGATTAGGTGCATGTTTGAAATACTGGAGATGTTTCATTGACGCACATTGACGGGTGAGTCATCAAATTATAGGATCAGGAGCATCTTTTTCTGTCTCACACACTTGTCACATTTGGTCCTTGAACACACACACACACACACACTGACACACAAACACACACACTTAAATACACACTTAAACACCTACATGTAATTATACAGCGCTGTAATGGACAATAACAAGCTAAAGGTATGTTTATACTGCATTATAGAGATGGACGTGATGGACCCTGAACTTCTCAAGGTTCATTTTTATAAAAACACTTACTTGAAAAATGATCTCAGAATAAAGTTATTCTACCAATAAAAACATTTTGTTTCCACCTGTTGTTAAAAACCTTCTGGTGACCCTCTTCCTAATCTCTTTCTCCTCTGCAGCATCGAGGGGGAATACGTGCCGGTGGAGGGCGACGAGGTGAGCTACAGAATCTGCTCCATCCCCCCCAAACACGAGAAGGTCCAGGCTGGAGGTGGCCATCACTCACCTGAACCCAGGAAGCAAGCACGAGACCTGGGGGGGGCGGGTGGTCAGCAGCTGAGAGGGAGGGGTGTTAGATCTATAGAGAGAGAGGTGCAGGGATGATGTATTACTGTGCTGGTCCCTGAAGGCAGCATCTCCCTGGTCCAATGGGATTCCTCCATGAGATTTTGGATTATAGCAAACAAACGTTTATGATACTTACAGGTTTAGTTCAGCAGGAAAACACCTCTGTATGATTTCTGAAGTTCAAAGCTAACGTTAGGCTATAAAGGAACTACCTGACATGCAGAGAGAATGATTATGATAAGGATGTAGAAAGAAACACAAAGGGAAAGAGTTTTCCAAAGAAACATCTCGAGAAATGTCCATGATTGGGCTCAACTGACGTATTCTTTACAGCACGGTCACATGACTTCACGTCACCACCGCTAAGCTAAAGGTGGCTAATGTTGGGCGTGATGACGTTTAGTCGTCTCATTTAGACACTTGTTAGCAACCATTCACCAGTGGGGGATTTACTGATATATTTTATGATGTAGAACAAGCGTTAACATCTCTTACAGCTTGTGTTAAAACCACATAACTTATTTCAGGCTAACTACCAAAAACAAATCCAGAAAACCATTGACCTCCAGACCAGGGGACAGGAAGTGATGAAATGCTGACTCATGACAGGGTTTCACGACTCATTCCTGCACCACTCTGTTAGGATGGGTAGAAGGGAGTTTTGTATAGGGTTATAAACAGGGTTCTAAATATAAGGGTTCCATCAGAGGGAATGCTGAGTTTACTTTCTTTGAAAACGTGGGGAATGAGTAGCTTATCAAATGGATTGACTGATAAATAAATAGATCTTTGATTAGGGAAAGACTTTGAGTTTAATTGCTTGGGTTCGTTGACGTTGCCTTAATGCATTTCCTGGATGATGAATTCCAGCAGTTATTGATTGTAAATGATCTTCCCTGAAGAGACGTGTTCAGCTCAACACTTGATAACAAAGCTGATTAGCAGAGTTAGAAAGAGACCGATGCTGCATGGCTTCATGGTTCAGCACTACAGCTTATTCTTCTGTATCCTCTGTATTTGATCATGTGTGGGTGTTTTGGGTGAATTAAAGCATTTTCAACCACAACTGAGTGGATTCTGCCATTTTTGGGAAGAACATCAGATGTAAAAATAACGGTACGTCCACATGGACGCTTAAAGTTTAAGTTTGAATCAGACAACATTATTTTGGGTGTTTAGGTTTTGTGATGGTTGCTTAATTTTAAAGTTAATAAAAAAGAAAATATCTAAATAAATATAGGAAGTTTATGAGTGTGCAATAAAAAAGAATAAATAAAAAAACAGATTTTTGTGCAGATAAGATATAATGAATATAAATATAACACTTGTATTTTTTTCAATTTAACACAGTTGAATTTCTATGATCATTAATTGAAATAATAATGGGCTTAAATTAGTTATTTTTTGTTCTTAAGGCTCAGAGTGTCTTGTGTTGTATTATATACTTTGAGTGAATTACCCCTTGTTTCAAAATGATGATCATAATAACTAATTTAATAAAGTATTGTTTTATGAAAGTCTCGTTTGTTGCAGTGGATGTTTCATGACGCTCTGCCGCCCTCTAGTGTCCGCAGGAGGTTACTACAGCTCACAGGTAAAAGGTCATTATTAGAATTATAAATACAACACCCTCTGTCCTTAGACCCTCTGTCCTTAGACCCTCTGATCGTACAAGGAAACACTTCCAGAGAAACCCACAGTTTAAAGGAACATGGGAGAAACCTCAGGGAGAGCAACAGAGGACGGACAGACGTGCAATAGATGACACACACACACACACACACACACACAACACACCCACACACACACACACACACCACCACACACACACACACACACACACACCACACACACACACACACACACACACACACACACACACACACCACACACACACACACACACACACACACACACACACACCCACACACACACACACACACACACACACACACACACACACACACACACACACACACACACGTATGGAAATCGTCTCAAACATCGGGCGCTCCGAGAACAATGGCCTCGAGTGAGAGAGGCAAATTACTCGTACCAGCCGATCATGAAGATTACATTTAATTATTTTATTACTGTAAGGTACGATTAGTTATACAGCACCTTTTCAGACAACGAGGCAATTCAACGTGCTTTACATAAACGTTAACACTTCAGAATATAATATAATATATCTTTATTGTCATCATACAAAGTACAAGGACATTTCTTTGGCACCTCTCACTGCGTAGAAGAAGACAAAAGAAAGGAACGCAATAAATAAACATAATGGAATAAAAGAGAGACAGAATAGTTTAAACACAACATTGTAAATACAGTAGGTGTGAAGTAATCAAGCGTGCTAAAAACAAAGGAGGGAACTAGTTTTTCAAGGTCTTGTTGAGACATGAATGATCTAAGTCTGGCTATGTTTTTCAGGTGGTAGTAATTGTGTTAATGTGGGGTTTGAAATTGAGGTCGGGGTCCGGTAGCATCTCATTGCTTTAGTCCTTAGTCCACAGAGAGATAATCAAAAGACACTTTAATGTAAAAGAGATCAAGTAGTCCTTTCTCATGTTCATCCTCTTCCATACTCTGTCATCCTGCTAAGGACACTCAGTCAGGCGTATGTAGCTCAGCTAATTATCCCACTAAAAACTGATTCTGTTCCACTTTATTTCACAACGGCTGCACACTCAGACCCTTAACTGGGTATTTTCGGACGCTTGTATCCGCGATCTCGTTCTTTTGGTCATGACCCATCCTCCATGACCATAGGTGAGGGTAGGAAGGAGAATGGCCCGGTAGACAGAGAGCTTCTGGCTCAGCTCTCTTTTCGTCACAACGGTAAAGCGACTGCAGTGCCGCTCCCGCTGCTCCGATTCTCCGGCCCATCTCACGCTCCATTGTTCCCTCACTCGAGAACAAGACCCCGAGATACTTGAACTCCTTCACTTGGGGTAAGGACTCATTCCCTACTTGGATCCAGAGGCTTCCCCCGCCACTCGACCCAACTCACCACCAGATGGTGATCAGTTCTCCGCCTCTCTCTTACCCGAGTGTCCAAAACATAAGGCCTCAGGTCCGATGATACGATAACAAAATCGATCATGGACCTTCTGCCTAGAGTGCTCTGGTACCACGTAACTTATGAGCACCGTTTCCGCCAGGGGGGCGTCGTGCCGTCATTTGATATTACTTCAGGAGCCCCATACAGGAGTCTTTCCAGGGTCTCTAAGAAGGCTGTATACTCTGAACTGCTGTTTGGTGCATAAGCACACACAACAGTCAGAGTTCCCCCCCCCCATAACCCGCAGGCGTAGGGAGGCGACCCTCTTGTCTACTGGGGTAAACTCCAACAAAGAAGCACCCAACCGGGGGCTTGTGAGTATCCCCACACCCGCCCGGCGCCTCACACACCAAACAAGTATCTCACTTCAGAATGCTGGAGAGAATGCAGCAAACCATGGTTATATATTTTGGTAATGTTTCGTGTGGTTTCTGGGAAACAGCTATAAGATAAATGACTAAATGTTTTTGGCATCTCTCTAAACACCAACTGACCCTATAACTTGGGAATACAAATAAAAAGATTCCTACTTCTAGAAGTAAGGGTAGCAGTTATTAAACAAATGACAAGGTATTGGTTAAAATATAAAAGTAGTACATTCTAGTAAATTAAATATATGAGTCATATCTTTGATGAACGATGGGTAAATTACAGAACACAGAACGTTTATAGTGACCAGGTGAACGTATGAAAATGAAGGATCTTAGTGTCTTGATAAAATAGTAACGTGTCGTGTCGTAGGAGGACCGCTTATGTTAATTTGCATTAACACATTTTGGACTGAGATCTGATTAAACGCTTCAAACTCCAGCCCTTCCAGGCGACCGGAGGGTATAAATCCTTACTCGATCGGGAACCAGTCCCCACAGAGCAGCTTGACATTCTCTATGTCATCGTGGCAGAGGAAGCGTAGCTGGACTTCACTGAGAGCTGAGGGCGGCACAGCGTCACTCATTCACACCTGCAGGAACACAGGCAAGGTAAGTTTATTTATGCAGCACTTTTCAACACAAGGCAATTCAGAATGAGAATACGTTCATCTTTTTTTTGGATGTGTAATTATTTGTGGTGCTGGGCGGTAAACCGTTTCTTACCGAATACCGTGATCTTTATACCGTATAATATTAACTTTTTATAAACCGCTCAAGTGGTGCGGCAGTGAAATGAGTCCCCAGACCTTTCTGACCGGACAACATCCCATATTTATTCTCCGTAAAACAAAGCTGTCTCTGCCGTCTGCGCTCTGTTTGATACTCAGATTTCTGGAGTAATTATACAGTTTTTGAGGAACAGAAATATTGTTTTCTGACATCACTTTAACATTTTACGAAAATCTGCATTCTTTTCAGGATTTTTACTCTCTCTCTTACTCTTTTTACAAATCCAGACCTTTACAACACATTGGAGGATCTGTGAGCTAATATCACACACTAGACACTTCAACGTGAGTGCCGTTTGATTAAAAAATATATTCAGAGGTGGGAGAAGTACTCAGGTCTTGTACTTGAGTAAAAGTAGAAGTACTCACTTTAACATTTTACAGAGAAAATCTGCATTTTGGTTTAAGAGAGAGGCGGCAGAGACAGCTTTGTTGTTTTATGGAGAATAATTATGGGATGGTTGTCCGGTCAGAAAGGCCTGGGGACTCATTTCACTGCCGCACCACTCAAGCGGTTTATAAAAAGTTAATATTATAAAAAGGTATAAAGATCACGGTATTCGGTAACAAACGGTTAACCGCCCAGCACCACAAATAAGTACACATAAAAAAAAAAGATTAAAGTATTATGATCAGATAAAAGTCAGAATTCAAATCTTCTTTTTTTTAAACGAGTCATTGATATTGTCCATTTAAAATGAACTCACAAATGTCTGCTTGTATTTATCCACTGTTTACACCTTTTACTAAATCAACAACACAGTCAGATGTTCTATCAACTATATCAAACAACAGCTAATCAGCAACCAGGCCAACCTTGTATTTGTACTGTATCTCACATTATTATATTTTGTGTAAATCTTGTCTTATATATGGGACTTGGCTTGGCAACTGGAAGGTCACCAGTTCAAGTCCCGGCAAGACCAAGTGCTACCGAGGTGTCCCTGAGCAAGGCACCGTACATAATGGCAGCCCACTACTCCTAACACTAGGATGGGTCAAATACTGAGAAACCGTTTCGTTCTGGTACTTGTACAATGACAATAAAAGTTCAAAAATATATATATTGTCTTATAGCTTTTATAATAATCTGAATTCCTTTCTTAGTAATAAACACATTATTACAGCAACAGGTGCATAGCAGGTAAAAAAGGCAAGCAATAATAAAAAAGAATAGTAAGAGGGATCTTTGAGAGATCTAGCTTTCCGTATCGACCCTAAACTGCTTTTATTTTATATTTCCAACAGTAAAACTCTATGACATCGAATAACACGTTTTAGTAGTTCGAAAAAAACAATAAAAACGGGCTAAAATTGCTTTTATACTACAGTACTATTGTTTAATGTGTTCTTCTTCCAGTGTCTTTGTGTGCCCCATTTATAGCAAAGCAAAGATCTCGTATGAGTAAAAACCTACTTGGTAATAACGGACTCGATTAGGGAGATTGTATAATGTATTCACTTTATTCCGTATTTTCTTAATATTGTGTATTTAGATACTGAATGATAGTGGATTTGTAAATACTTGAAACACACTGCTGTCATATTTGGGATAAATAAAGTATCTATTTAGCAACCTGGCGACTCGACTCTTATGAAACCCTACTCCCTCAGTCCCACATTATAACTGACAGTGAAGTATTATATCTGATATTTACAACAACAACAGCTCGTTAGCCACCGTTAGCTCCTGATGCTAAGCTAACACGTACCTTGTTTCAGCTCTCGGACCGGAGGAAAGTGAAGGAGAATGAAATCTCCGAAGCCTCTGTCGACTCAGTCTCTACTCCGGAACCAGCATGATAAAACACCGCTTTATTCCCCGCTGTTTCATTATATCTGCCGATGCTACATGTGCTGATAAAAACTAGCTTCAAGATAACAGCTGGGTGTTTACTTCCGGGTTGTGGCTGCTGCGTGATGACGTAGTGCGTAAGGCGTTTTCTTCTGGGAATAAAACGTGCTTTTTGTCGCCACCTACTGGGAAGAATAGAGAACAGGCTACAACAGAAAATACTCATCTATCATCATTTAAAGTGGACCTATCATGCTATATTTGAATAATATAGTGTAGGACCATATATAGACCTATATAAGGCATATTTATACTTTTTTTTTTTCAAAATACCAAACAGATCATGCATTTTAGCCATGCCTCATTTTGCTCAATTTGACATTTCTAGCTCTGGGCAGATTCAGTGAGAACAGCACCATCTACTGGCCTGGCATATGTACTACAGCGCTTTCGAATGGCAATGGCCGTGGCTGTCTCCTCCTGATTGGTGGAGTTGGCCCAATAGCCGTAGCGCCACCGTCCTGACGTCAGGACAGTGTTCAAATCTGGATCAGTTTTTATCAGATCCGTTGCAGCCCCTTTTTTTAGAGATTTGGGTATGGAGGAAAATAGAGAGGGTTGTGTTTTCTGACACTTGGTGAGTTCCCTGGAACACCGGGACACATATTCATGTAGAAAAGACGTACAAAAGTGCATTTTGCATGATAGGTCCCCTTTAAGTTTCAACATGTTAACCCTTAGATGCACGAGTCACTGGACCCTACACTCTTCCATAAGTGGGTCGAAAAGGACCCGTATTAGAATAATATGTGTTTTTATGCCATTTTGGTTAAGAAAGATCACTTGTATAATATTTAGTATTATATTTTGGTTCATACTAGAAATATTTTATATTTAATTTTTCACTATTTAGAATTTTAGAATTTTTTTTTACATTTTGAAAAAAAACGAAATCCCATAGAAAATGCATGCGGGTCATTTTTGACCCACTTATGGAAGCTTGGGGTAGTAATACAAAAACTACAATTTCTTAAAATGTATACAATTTAAATTTAAAATTTGAATGGCATGATATCCAAAACATGTTTTTTGAGGACTAGCTGGAATATGAAATGATAAAAAAAGGAATTACAAAGATACTATAAGAAAACCACCTCACCGGGTCCAAAAAGAGCCACTTATGCATCTAAGGGTTAAATGACATTTCTTTGCATGCATCATACAATACGTTAGACATTTTTAAAACTCTCTTTACCAAAGCATTTGACTGACTTTATACTATTATACTGCACTATTTCTCTGTGATTTATTCCCCATGTTTTTATGTTTAATTATTTTATCCCACTTTATGCTTTGTTCTTGCTGCTTGTTTTACACTGATTTGATGTCTTATTTCTTACTGATGTAAAGCACTTTGAACTGCAATCGCCTGTATGAAAGGTGCTATGCAAATAAAGTTATTATTATTATACACTACAAAGAAGAGTTTAATTTATTACAAATTAGTAAATCAGAATAGTACATTTAAAGGGGACCTATCATGCAAAATGCACTTTTGTACGTCTTTTCTACATGAATATGTGTCCCCGGTGTTCCAGGGAACTCACCAAGTGTCAGAAAACACAACCCTCTCTATTTTCCTCCATACCCAAATCTCTAAAAAAGGGGCTGCAATGGATCTGATAAAAACTGATCCAGATTTGAACACTGTCCTGACGTCAGGACGTGGCGCTACGGCTATTGGGCCAACTCTCCACCTATCAGGGGAATGGGGGGTTGGGCCACGGCCATTGCCGCTCGAAAGCGCTGGAGACGCTGTAGTACATATGCCAGGCCTGTAAGTGGGGCTGTAGTCTGCCACAAAAGCAGCGAAGAAGACTTCTCACAGAATCAGCCCTTGCAAAAACAGGGCTGGAAAAGAGCAAATAGAGCGAAATGAGGCTAAAATGCATGATCTGTTTGGTATTTTGAAAAGAAAAACTTCACAGACATGTTTATATAGGTATGGCCCTACAATTTATTATTCAAATATAGCATGATAGGTCCACTTTAAAGTAAAATTGGTTGAATGACAGTTGCTCTATTTTGAATACAAAAAATATAAATATGTATATACTGATGTTTAAATGTGTATAGTACAGTATATACAGAGGTGTATCAGAATTATAATGACATATAGTAAATGCCTCAATGAGTATTACAACAACACTTACACAATATCTGTGTTAAATGATTTAAAACAAAATGCAAGGTGTGTAACTTAATGAAATTTGCCTGAAACTTATTTTTTCTCCACGTTGAGTTTTACTCTCTCTCTTTCTCTCTTTCCAAATCCAGACCTTTACGACAACGCATTGGAGGATCTGTGAGCTGAACTGATATCACTCTCAAGACACTTCAACGTGAGTACCTTTTGATTTACAAATATATTCAGGTGGGAGAAGTACTCAGATCGTGAACTTGAGTAAAAGTAGAAGTACTCAGATATTGTACTTGAGTAAAAGTAGAAGTACTCAGATCTTGTACTTGAGTAAAAGTAGAAGTACTCAGATGTTGTACTTGAGTAAAAGTAGAAGTACTCAGATCTTGTACTTGAGTAAAAGTAGAAGTACTCAGATGTTGTACTTGAGTAAAAGTAGAAGTACTCAGATCTTGTACTTGAGTAAAAGTAGAAGTACTCAGATCTTGTACTTGAGTAAAAGCAGAAGTACTCAGATCTTGTACTTGAGTAAAAGTAGAAGTACTCAGATCTTGTACTTGAGTAAAAGTAGAAGTACCAGAGTGTAGGAATACTCTGTTACAGTAAAAGTCCTGCATTCAAAATGTTCCTCAAGTGAAAGTAGAAAAGTATTCTCATCAAAATATAGTGAAAGTAGCGACAGTAAAAGTAGTCATTGTGCAGATTGGTCCATTTCAGAATAATGTATATGATATGTTTTATAATGATTGATCATGAAAGTGTTCTCAAAGCTGGTAAAGGTGCAGCTAGTTTGAATGACTTTGTATACTGCAGGGTAGCTTGTGGATTTACTCCAGGTGGAACTAAAGTCTGATTTAACACTTGATTATATTTCACATCATTCATCCACATCTGTGAAGTAACTAAAGGGATTAAATACATGTAGTGGAGTACAAGTACACCATTTACCTCTGAACTGTAGAGGAGTAGAAGTACAGAGTAGCATAACATGGAAATACTCAAGTAAAGTACAAGTACCTCAAATTGTACTTAAGTACAGTCTTTGAGTAAATGTACTTAGTTACTTTACAACACTGAATATATTCTCCGTAAGTGAAAGTATTTGTTTGACTCCTTAATTGTTTGTTATCTGTTGATAACACATAGGCTGACACCACTAACCCGTCCTCCTAAGACGACTGAAATCTATTACAATATGTTGGAGTTCAATTTTGTCTCGTGATTTTACCACTCAGTTAAAGCAAATATTTAATATTCTTAATATAATAACTGCATTTTGACCCAAAGAGGACATTGTGGGAAAAACCAACAAATCACTTTGAGTTACCTTTGTGTTTGAAAAGTGCAATATAAATAAAGTTTGATTTGATTACCAAGTATTTTAAATATGTCTCTGTTAGTCCCAGGATGCGTCTGCTCTGTGCTCTGGGTCTCTTCTTGGCCCTGCTGCATGTGACCTCCTGTCTGCTGATTGGAGCCTTCAACATCCAAAATTTGGATCCAAGAAATCCAAGGACAAGGTTGTGATGGAAACCATCAAAAAGGTCTGAAACTCAATTTGGTATCCAATACTTATTTGTTCTTCGTGTTTTGACTGTATCTTGGCAAGTGAAACATAGTAACCCACTTCCTGTTTGAGTTTCCTTTTCTTGGAAAACAATGATTGTTTTTGAGGTAATAGTAATTTTAAACATAATGCTGAAGTGCAGCACTAAACAGCTACGGTGGCCAGCAGGTGTAAACGTGCTGCTACGGCCCAAACTCTTCCATCAGGAGAAACACGCTGCAGCTTCAGAAAGGATGCAGATATAAAAACACATAAAGAAACATCTCCAGCAACTTGACAACACATGCAGCTTTAGAGAACATTCAGCACCTTGAGGAAACATGCGCAGAGTTTACTAGACTTCTGTCTGTCTTCTTCTGCTGTTCCCTTTAGTGTTCACTTCCTGTCTGTCTTCTTCTGCTGTTCCCTTTAGTGTTCACTTCCTGTCTGTCTTCTTCTGCTGTTCCCTTTAGTGTTTACTTCCTGTCTGTCTTCTTCTGCTGTTCCCTTTAGTGTTTACTTCCTGTCTGTCTTCTTCTGCTGTTCCCTTAGTACTTCCATCAGAATTGACCAATCAGAATTACATATTTTTTCAGATTGTCCAGCGCTATGACATCATTCTGATCCAAGGGCTCCAAGACAAAGATCTGAAAGTAGCCAACAAACTCCTGGATCTTGTTAACCAGTAAGACTTATGAAGAGCAAACACAGTATTCTAACACACACACACGCAGACTGTGAGGGCTGCTTCATTATCTAAATGTTATCTTGACTACTGCAATATCCAAATCTCAGTAATCGCAGTATTTGGCAAAACGAGTGAAAATATCTGAATGAAGTATTGTGGAGAAGTCCTGGCCTACAAACAGTATTCTATAGACTTAATACAGATACACCTAATACTATAATCAATTCATATATTTCCTTTCATATTGGAATTACAATATCAATCAATATAAAAGTTGTGTTTTACAAATGCAGCAGCACTAATGGTGACCTTTTGAAGAAGTTTGTAAAAGGTTTGACAGATCATGAACTCACATTATGGTGTGTGTGTGTGTGTGTGTGTGTGTGTGTGGTGTGTGTGTGTGTGTGTGTGTGTGTGTGTGTGTGTGTGTGTGTGTGTGTGTGTGTGTGTGTTGTGTGTGTGTGTGTTTCCCCAGAGGTACTACTAAGTTCAGCTACATCGTCAGTGAGCCCCGGCCCCTGGGTCTTTTCAGCTTCTTCCAAGATAAGGAGAGATACCTCTTCCTCTACAGGTAAAACACAAACTGCAAAATCAAAACACCAACAGTCAAATGATCTTTGTATGTATTGCTTTGTTAATTCCCCAGATCAGTGAGCAGAAAGAGAAAACATGTGTTTGATAAAGAGTGTAAACAGCATAGAAAATGCTCCAGGAGTTGTGTGAATATGTGACCATGAGAAAGAGTCGATGAACTCGATCTAAAGTTGGAGATGTCTTCAAAATAAAGAATTCCATCTTTCCTCTGCAGGGATAAGACGGTGACCTCGACAGGCAGCTTCCAATACGATGGCAAGGGCTTCATGAGACCGCCCTTCTTCGTCAAGTTTTCCTCCACAGAGACCGGTATTAGAGGAGAGACTCTGTTCTTTCACTGGAAATGTAGATGATCTATTATAGAGAACTAAGCACCAGACTTGTGTGAGAGGAGATCCTGAGGTCTGTCCGTCACCAACACCACTTTAAAAACTCTATCATTTGCTTTGGTCTAATATTTTCTGACACATTTACCTCGGTCCTCTTTTTTAAGTTTCAAGTCCTTCCTGCCAAATTTAAAGACTTCATTTTTATTAGTGGTTGAATGTGATGAAGCACATTTACTTACTTTAGCGGTATTTCTTCTGTTGTCATTGTCTCTCTTCATTCACTCCTCTCTCTCTCCTGGTCTCCAGCTGTGAAGGAATTTGTTCTGATCCCCATTCACACCAAACCGGACAACGCTGTAGAAGAAATTGATGCCCTTGTTGATGTGGTGGAGAAGGCTAAACTCAAATGGACGAACAATGTAATACCCCAAACAAGACACACACACACACACACACACACACACACACACACACACACACACACACACACACACACACACACACACACACACACACACACACACACACACACACACACACACACACACACACACACACACACACACACACACACACACACACACACACACACACACACACACACACACACACACACACACATTCTTTAGCTAAACTGTGTTACAAACATATTACTATGGAGGCCCATATCTGCCGATGTGATAAAAACAAAAGAAGAGATCCCGTAAGTCCTTCAAAATAAATTGTCAAATCAAACGTAATATTGACCTAAAAAATATTAACTTAAATCTCCATCATGACTCACATAGAGCAGTTTGTTCAGGTGTAAAATGAATGGACGTCAGAGAGCAACATTTAGATAGGGGGCGTTTACATTTGTGTTTTTCAGATTGCCCATTACCATGACATTATTCTGATCTAGTTTTCAAATAATTAGTTTGAGCCGTTTCCCTCTGCCTGCAGAACATCATGGTGCTCGGAGACTTCAACGCAGACGGCAAGCATGTCAAAGCAGAAGACTGGAAGAAATCCGCCTCTTCGACACCAACAAGAACTTCCACTGGCTGATCAAAGACGGTGTTGATACTACAGTGGCAAAGTCTTCCAACACTTGCGACAGGTGAACACACACAGATAATCATGAAGACACTTGCATGCACACACACACACTCTTAATCCCGCCTCTCTTCCTGTTTCTGCAGGATTGTCGTCACCACTGAAATGGAGAAGGGAGTGGTGGCAGGCAGCGCTAAGGTCTTTGACTTCAGGGCGGAATATGATCTGAGGGATAAGGTATGTTCACACTGGACCGCGTCACGATTACATGTAGAGTCAATTCATAAGACGCGGAAAGACGCAAATTTGTGGCGTCTTTCATCTCGATCTTCAAATTTGCGTGACGCTGTCTCACGACATCCTCCTCGCCAGCGCATCTTGTTTGAGTGACGCATTTTATTGAAACAACACACATGTAAATGGCATGTTCAGAAGTCAGTACATGTGAAGCACTTACTCAATGCATTGACGTGGATAGGCTGCGTAATTCTCAAGAAATTAATTTTTTTTTACATGAGCATCAAATTCGGACATTTCTAGACAGGTTATAAATGTAGAAACCACAGACAGTATCTGGCTGTGGCAGACACCTCAAATCACTCCATGTGAGCCATATTTAGAATCTCACTCATTTAACTAAAGTAATTCAGCCTAAGTGTACGTAACTAAAATAAAGCATGACTGCATATTATTTCAGTGAAGATCAGCATTTTATCAAATGAAATATTTGACATTTTGAAATAGCATCAGACCTTAATGATCATTCCATGTGAGCCATAGATAATCTAACTAACACAAAACAGCTATTTCAAGACGTTTCCTTTGCTCTGACATCTAATGTCACTGTGGATGAGCAAATCGTTATATTGAGCTGAGAACAGATGAACAGATGAAGTTATTAGGCGTGCAGAGATGTGAGAGTTGACAGGAGTAGTCACTACAGTCAGGAACTAGATTACTTGATTTCTAGATTAAAGGTGGGGTAGGTAAGTTTGAGAAACCGGCTCGAGATACACTTTTTGTTATATTCCATGGAATGCTCTTAACATCCCGATAGCAATGAATATCTGAAGTGCTTTGACAAAAAATCCATTAAAAAATTCATCTGTGGAAGCCGTAGTACTTTAAAAATAACTGGATGGCCTACCTGCCTGTCAGCCTTCCATCTGTGCACAAACTTATCTCGTGCCCTCATTGGTCATGTGCGCGTTCGTATGTGTTGGAGGAGGGGCTCTGTAAGGAAGTCTGAAGGAAGTGGCAGATTTTCTCCGGTCGTGTATTTTCAAACTCTAGCGCACTCGAGCCGGTTTCTCAAATGTACCTACCCTACCTTTAATTAATGCTTATGATTTTTTCATTTTTTGGAACTATTGAGTTGATGGTCTAAAAAAACATCTTGTGCAAAGAAACCACCTGTTAGAAGTGAGACTATGTTCTGTATGCCAAGTTGGAAGAACAACAAATTGAAATTGAGTTCCTAAAATGTTTTCTCTGTTTCTCTCAGGCAGAGAAGGTCAGTGACCATTTCCCTGTGGAGGTGGAGCTGAAGCCGCAGGTGGAGCCGGCACCGGTGCCGGGGCCGGAGCCGCCGGAGGAGCCGGAGGAGCCAGAGGAGCCGGAGGAGCCGGAGTCATAAAAAAACCGACAAAAACGGATTCAGATGAGCCGCCAGAAACCCCCCAAAAAAAAGCAAACCTTGAGTCTGAATCTGAATTAGGATTATTCAGTTGGAGTATTTCTGGAAACCATAAAGCATTGAAAAAGAATAAAAAAATAACTGCCAAATGATTTGATTGCAAACTTGTGTTTTTGAAACAGGAGAGTGAAGTGTCTCATTGTAGTGTTTATGAGGTAAATGAAACATGATGATTGAGAGAATTAACCAAGAGATCTTTTATAGGAAATGGATATCAGTTTGTACTGAAGAGAAAGACAATGTGTATCCAGAGCAGAGGTTGCGCTAGACTTTTTCGCTGCCCGTCATTTTGACGGACAGCATTTCCGTCAAAATCCATTATTACCCGTCGGCCTGTACACAACTCTAAAAAATAATGGGATGTTCTTATAAAGTCGGTAACTCCTGGAGAGTGGAGGTTATTGCATTTACGCTAAATCAGTGCAGTCAGTTTTTATACATTATTTTATTTTAAAGAGTTTTTATAATAGTTCTAAATTGTCTCTGATTCTACAACTTCATTCCTCTCACTGTGTTTCTCTTTCCACCTTTATCCAGCAAAGCTCATTTCTTGCATACCTCCCTGGCAGTCAGCCTGATTCTGAATACAGGATGCACATCTAGTCAATCTATTTCATTTGATTTATACAGGCTACTTAACATGCAGAATGTCGTAATTGTGCATGCTAAGTAGCCATGTGCTTTCTGGGGCTTAATCTTTATTGACAGAATTTAAACATTCACTATAATAATTGTAGCGTCCCCGGCTGAATGATGGCCAGACTCTCCAACTGATGGTATCTGTTTATTGCACACCCTTGCTTTTATACAATCATTACCAAGTAAGAGTTTGTGCCCTTATCAGCCAGATGCTAAAAACCGAATGCAACTATTTAGTATATGTTCATTTATTCGTCATCTATCCGTCATTATCCATGTGTGTTTACACTGCTCCATAGAGAGGCGAAGTCCCTCCCCTTCCGGTTGACCTCCATGGGACCTTATTTCGGAAAAGTTATGCATTGAAGTCAATGGAGAGAGAAAGATTATCTTTCGATCCCGTTTGAATCAAGCCATGAATTACACACATGATGTTTGTCAATTTAAAAGATAATTTTACAAGTCAAAAAATAAAAATGTGTCGTAAAACTGTGAAGTAACACTTTCTTTTGTGTGAAACCGCTCAATGACCTACATCTCCCGTCTCGCACCACACACCAAGACGGCCGTCACGTTGGCACGTTTCACTTCTTTCTTTCAGAATGAGGCGGAAAGTATTAAACGAGGTGAAAATCACTCCAAGTCTGGGCATGTTGAGAGCTGTACATACACACAAGGGGAGTTAGTCGGTTCCTAAGAGCCAGCATGCGGGACCGGGACTCTGGGATTTGTAGTCTTTCTAGTTGGGTATTTTTCATAGTCTTATATTTAAACAGTTTTACAACAAACTGTGAATTTTTGACATGGAAATTATTATTTAAGATTGACAAACATCATATGTGTAATTCGTGGCAGAATTCAAACGGGATCGAAAGATAATCTTTCTCTCTCCATTGACTTCAATGCATACTTTTTCAGAAATAAGGTCCCATGAGTCCCATGAGTGATTATATTTGTATGCCAATATTTTCTTATGGTAAAGTTTTCGTTTTGCACTTTTATTTTGATAGTAATAATACAGTAATAAGATCGAGACTCTTATTTTGAAGGAACTTTTACCGGAAGTCGATGGACAATAGAGAGGCGAAGTCCCTCCCCTTCCGGTAAAAGTTCCTTCAAAATAAGAGTCTCGATCTTATTACTGTGTTATTACTATCAAAATAAAAGTGCAAAACGAAAACTTTACCATAAGAAAATATTGGCATACAAATATAATCACTTCTCTGAAAGGTAACTCATTTTAAATATAGTTAGACATATAAAAAAAAAATAATGATAATAATATTAATAATAATAATATTAATAAGCTTTATATTTGTATAGCACCTTTTATACAAGAATTGTAGCCAAACTGGCTTCACAGCAGTTCAATAGACACATTAGTATAACATGACAGGATAAAAGCAATGTAGAGGAGCAGCTACATTTCAACAAATGTATCCACTAAGATTAATACATGAAGACTTGTGACTCGGACTTGACTTGGACTCTCCTTAGGTGATTCGGACTTGGACTCGGACTCGAACACAGGTAATGATGACTCGGACTCGACTCGGACTTGACTCGGACACTCCTTGGGTGACTCGGACTCGACTCGGACTTGACTCGGACACTCCTTGGGTGACTCGGACTCGACTCGGACTTGACTCGGACACTCCTTGGGTGACTCAGACTTGGACTCGGACACTCCTTGGGTGACTCGGACTCGAACACAGTTAATGATGACTCGGACTCGACTCGGACTTGACTCGGACACTCCTTGGGTGACTCGGACTTGGACTCGGACTCGAAAAGTGGGGACTCGAGAGTGACTTGGTGACTTGACTACAACACTGGCTCCGCCCACAACTTGGTATTCATTGATCATTTCAATCTCTTCTGGACCGGGATGGAATTCACCCCAGTCCACATGGCACCCGTGCCCTAGCTGCAAATGGTAAATGGACTATTTCAAAGCGCTTTACATACTACATGTCATTCACCCATTCACGCCCATTCATACAGAGCAGTGTACCTTACTCTAGGAACTAACATTCATACACACTCACACACCATTGGCCATGCCATCGGGAGCAACTCAGGGTCAAGTATCTTGCCCAAGGATACATGACATGTTGACTGCACGGGCTGGGATCGAACCCAAAACCTCATGGTTGAAAGACGAGAGCACTCCCTCGCAGCCACAGTAACCCCCTTGCAAATATTCTTCACGCTGTCTCCACTGCCAAGTGCACATGACAAACTGCTGCTGCAGCGCACCTGAACACAACACAGGTCACTGATGGACACTGTTCTTCACCTCAACTGACACTACCCATTTTGCTCGCTTGCGCCACTCAGCGGCCAACAAAGACATTTATTCAGAGTGCTGCTTCACACAGACTGTTTAACTGTTTCACTGATTTCTCATGCTTTTATTCTGATGGTCATAAAGGGGAGCCAGCACACATAAAGCCAACGCAGCTCCCTATCCCTGTTCTCAACAACAAAAGGACACCAGCTCGCCCTCCCCATAAAATAATTTGTGCAACCCTCATACCTGTTTCCATAAGTTCAGACTCATCTCAAGTAAGCTCATTGAACCTGGCTGTTCTTAATACCTGGCAGGCAAGTCACTTATAATGAATGATTTTATTATCAACCACAACAACTTCATGTTTTAAACTGAAACCTGGCTAGATGACAACAACCGGGCAGCTGTTCTCATCGAAACAGCCCCGGGTGAGAACAGAGCACACAGGAAAGGAGCTGGAGTTGTCACTTTGTTTATTAATAGTTTTCTTTGTAAGAACATTTCAATGCAATCATTTCCCTCTTTTGAATATCTGGCTGTTCAGTTCAATTTCTCTTGTCGAGCACTGGTCCTACTTTTCTACAGACCACCAAAATATTCAGCAATATTTCATGATGATTTATCGGAATTATTGTCAATGATCTGCATTGATTTTGACTCCATACTCGTAGTCGGTGATTTAAACATTCATACTGACCACCCCATGGACAGTAGTGCTATTGAATTAGCAAATAACCTGGAAAGCTATGGACTCATCCAGCATGTGAAAGGACCCCTCATACATTGGGTCACACTCTTGATCTGGTTATAACCAACGGTCTTAATTTCTCAAACATCCTGGTCACAGACGTTGCCCTCTCAGACCACTCCTGTATCTTCTTTCAGATCGATATCAGTGTTTCCCTTAAGAGGCAACCACACATAATCACAAAACGACACGTCACAGAGAACACAAGCACGTTGTTCATTCAGGCCTTCTCTTCCACTGTCGAGCCTCATTCAAACTCTGTTGATGGATTGGTTGACAATTACATGTCTGAAACTACACATCTCTTTGATGCTCTCGCCCCTGCTACAGCTGTCTCTGGTGAAGAACGCCACAGTGGTGAAGCTTCAAAAGAGGGAATGCAAATCAATCAAATCTCCATGTTCATTTTGAGATGTTTAAAGACTGTCTCCATACTTATGACTTCATACTACGAAAAGCAAGACGCTCCTATTTCTCAGAATTAATTACCAAAAACAGCAACAACACTCGTGCCTTGTTTTCAACTGTTAGAGCCAGAGCTCTCTTATCTTCAGGAGGTTTACTCCTCGTCCCCGGAGTCAGAACTACATTCACCGAGGCAGCTTTTCGTTTTTATTCAACCACAAGCTTGGAACAAACCAACTGAAATTCTGCGGTCCGCCCCAACCTGGGTTCTTTTAAATCAACGTTAAAAACCTTTATGTTATTCTACGGACAACTTTTTTATTATTCCGCCTGAATTTTGCACCTCTTCTCCTCCTGCATTCAACATCGCAGAAACTCCGTTCAAACATCAAAACGTTCAGCTCGGTCGGGAATCGATGACTATTTCTTGTATTATTCATAACTTTCATAATTCCAGAGATACATCCCATAATACATCACATTTTTAACCATTGAAGTCAATGGAGACATTCTTCAGACTTCAACAAATCTTCATGCGACTTCAACTGCTAACTGTTCATTCATACTTTCACTCACAAACCTCATTCCAACTTTAAAATGTTACACATCTTTCTGACATTATTCGTGTAACACAACTTTTAAATCTGATTCTTACTTTTAGAGATATTAAACATTGTTCAGACCTTGGTAAAGAGGCTTTCTTCAGATTTTAACATTAACTAGAGTGCGTGATGTCACAGCTAGAGGGTAGGAAATCTTGAAATGTGCCTTCATATTTTTTTTAAACTGCCATAATTCCCAAACCCTACATTCTTGAGACATAATCTTTCATGATAAACGTAGGAAAACATCTCGTAGCTTGAGAAATGACAAATAATTAAGCAAAAATAATTAAACAAAATGCCTCTTGAGGGCATGAAGTGACAAAAACGTTCAACATGTCTCCATTAAAGCCCATTGTAATTTCAGGCAGATATTTCCTCACAGCAGCAGCTGCACACCTTTCTTAAACTGCCAAAAGGCCACATTATTAACCCGAAAGTACACAAACATTACACTTCAGATACTCAACTTCCTTGACATGCTTCACGTTTTGAAATTTCACAGATATATGTTATGGTTCTTCCACAAAACGTTCACATGTAAGAGGTTTATCTCTCATTCAGAACAATTCGCCATCAAGTTAGTTCAAAAGTTTGCAGTTCAAATATTCTGCTGCTTTTCCAAGCCTTTTTACTTTCTTTTCTTCACTCATCACACATTCAAGCCCCCAGTGTTCATGTATCATTTCAATCTAAATTCTTCACTTTCTTCTTACACATTACATTCAAGTCATATTTTCAGCATAAAGCATTCCCACTAGCAATTTCTTCAGGAATTGCATTCTCTAGTTTTCAATGCAGCCTATCCTGAGATCCTTTAACCTGATCGTTGCACTTTTAGTTGCAGACAGTATTTTATCACTTTTATGAATTTTTTGTTTGTTTTTGATTGTGTGTTTGTTTTGTTTTGAATTATTATGTGTTGAATGTGGAGCACGTTGAATTGCCTCTGTGTCTTAAAATGTGCTGAACAAATAAATACCATTAACAGAAAATGAGATGTAGTTCTGAAAGCTGTTCCAAATCAAATGTATCATTGATTCAGACTCAAACACTAAGTTAAAGTCACACAGTAGGTCTTGTTAACGAGATGAGAGTCTACAACAAGCTTCATTTTGTTATTGCTAACAATGTACCATTTACACATAAAGGTCACGCGTCATTGCTTATCAAGAAACAGGAACTCAAGCTTGAACATGGGGAACTTTCTAATCTGGTCTCACTGTTCCTACTTAGTAAATACAGAACACACATTTTCATGCTCATTTTTAAAGAGGAAGCAATAGACCCATTTCTGGGTTTGAAGAGGATTCTTGTAAGTACTTATAGTTTGTTTTTCTTTTACTTTCATTACGTGTTATTCATGATTTCTTCATTTAACTGTGTTTTTGCATTGAAAAATATAGAGTGTTGCAACAATGACAACTCACTTCCAAGTAAAGACAACTAAGGGGTGTGGAATTAGATAGAAAGGGAGGTGGGGAGGTGGGGAGGGTATAAATGCTCTGTGTTAAGGCAGCTGGCTGATTTGGGTTCTTACTTTTGAACTTCGGTCTCTCTGAGAAACCTAACCTTTATTTTGTGAACTCTGCTCATCTCCTGGGAGTAAGGTAAGAATACCCTTAACTCAGAAAAGCCTTGCAGAAGTTGTATATTGTGTTTAAAATGTACATGAAAGTGAAAACACCCTAAGGTTAAAGCTGTACTTTAATTAGGACATAGCTTGGTTTTCTTTGATGTTCTGTTATATGCAGGGGTGTAGTGATCATTTCAGAAGTACCGGAGCGCACCTATGATTTTGAAGCTTATGTAACTACTGTCCAGAGGTGGGAGAATAACTCAGATCTTGTACTTAAGTAAAAGTAAAAGTACCAGAGTGTAGGAATACTGTTACAGTAAAAGTCCTGCATTAATGTTACTCAAGTTAAAATAGAAAAGTATTAGCCAAATATAATTAATATAAACAGTCCAGACAGAATGGGCAAAGTGTGGTCAGTTAAAGTGGACCTATCATGCTATATTTGAATAATATATTGTAGGGCCATACCTATATAAAATCATCTGAATTTAGTATTCAGGATGAGAAAATACTATTTGGATAATTATAATCTGAAATCCCAAACGATGGGGGCTAACGCTGTCTATTTAGCAAAGCTGATGTGTTGGAGAGGGGCTGAGCTCAGTAGACAGACTGTAATGAGTGCTAGCCGCTAATTAGCCAAGTCCCATCAACGGAGCGGTGCAGCGTTGTGTTTTTCCCCCCTCCTTGCAACAATTGCGCACACATACATACACACACACTGTTGTATCCTAACAGTCGTGCACACACACACATATGTATATTCATGTGCGCAAACAAGTAATAAAGACTGCTGAATCACATCACGTCTCATCTACATACTACAAGCTACATGCTACAAGCTACATGCTACAAGCTACATGCTACAAGCTACATGCTACAAGCTACGTAGTAGAGATAACTTTATCAGGAAAAACACTTTAATCCGTGTCTACATTTAATAGCCACTTCTCTGTCGGGTTGTGGGTTTTGACGCGCCTCTCTTTGTTTCCAAAGGAATGTAGCGGAGATCGTTGTTGAATCAGATGAGCTTTGTTCATTGGTCCAGGCGGCATAGAAACAGGAAGACACATTTCCTCGCTTCATAGTAACTAAGTTATCAGTATCCAAAAAAGAACAAAAAGAACACGATCAAAACACTTTACCACTTCCCCGTCTCATCCCCATCAGCTGTGTCCCCTTGTCCTGCCATATACAGGCATTTAGCCGTGCACGTGATACCTGACGCACATTTGATAACAAATAAATTAGCCTTAAAGGTGGGGTAGGTCATTTTGGAGAAACCAGCTCGAGATCGCTAGAATTTGAAAATACACAGCCGGAAAAAATCTGCCACTTCCTTACAGAGCCCCTCCTCCAACACACACGAACGCGCACATGACCAATGAGGGCACGAGATAAGTTTGTGCACAGATGGAAGGCTGACAGGCAGGTAGGCCATCCAGTTATTTTAGCCGGGCCGGCTCAGATGATTGGTCGTGCTTTTTACAGTACTACGGCTTCCACAGAGGATATTTTTTTATGGATTTTTTGTCAAAGCACTTCAGATATTCATTGCTATCGGGATGTTAAGAGCATTCCATGGAATATAACAAAAAGTGTATCTCGAGCCGGTTTCTCAAACTTACCTACCCTACCTTTAAATTAATATCTTTTAAACCATAGTGTGTCAAAAATATCAAAAATAAATGATTAAGAGTTTAATCTAAATCCTTATATTATTATTAAGCCTAACATTCAGACCATAGTAATGAAATGAAAATGGCTTTAACAAATACTTTAAAATGTAAAAAGCAGGTGGATAAATGTTGTGGAGGAAATAGAACAATACTGGAGTAGAAATGTAAAAAAGTCAATTGTACTTCAGGGCATTGTCTGAGTAAATGTTCCAACAGCAGGATCAGGTGGATCACAGTATAACTATTACATGCTAACTGTCCATCTGTCCTACGGTCAAGATTTAAAATTATAACTGCTTTAACAGTGATTATAAGTATTTCTAACTATATATGTCTCTGACCTGTTAGTCCCAGGATGCGTCTGCTTTGTGCTCTGGGTCTCTTCTTGGCCCTGCTGCATGTGACCTCCTGTCTGCTGATTGGAGCCTTCAACATCCAATGTTTTGGACCCACGAAATCAAAGAAAACAGATGTCATGGCAACCATCAAAGAGGTCTGAAACTGTATTTGGAATTTAATATGAGTTTTTTCTTGTTGTCTTGACTGTATCTTGGCAAGTAATAACTGAAAATACTGACCTAATATCTCAACATACTAATTTAGTATCCTAAAACAATAATTAAATGTTTAAAAAGTGATTTGTATTGCCTATGTTTCTAACACTAATGATTTAAAGGTCATATTTTTTGACATATTTTTTACAGCTGTTTAACAGGAAGTGCCTATGAATGTTAATGTGTAATAAGTAGTCTGCCCCTACCTAGAACAACAATTAACACCAATTGATGAATTAAACTGAAAACAAAACGTTTTGCTGGTACACCATTTTGTTTTAATAACATTATCTTCTAAAGTTGACCATTAACTAAATATGACGTCACTGCTTCAATAACTTGAATCTGATTTCTTTTTTTTTCAGATTGTCCTTCGCTATGACATCATTCTGATCCAGGAAGTCCGCGACAAAGATGGGACAGTGATACAAAGTCTCATGGATCTTGTTAACCAGTAAGACTTATAAAGAGCAAACACAGTATTATTACACACATGCGGCTTTCACACCAGCGCTTTTCCCTTTCTAGCTCCTAGCTAGAGCTTTTCTGGTTCAGCTCCGGTTTCCCTTTTCAGCTCCCGCTCTGTTCACACTGCCCAGAGCTGCCGCTGCTGCGTGATGACTTCACCGTTTACATCGCTGATTTTCTCCCCAACGGAGCTCACAACAACAACGGGGGGGGGGACTGCGTCGGGTCGATGATCGTGTTGCTTTTAATCATACGAAGCCAGATTAAATTAAATAACGACTTCTCCAACCTTATACTTTTCTCCAGAGTGCTGTGGTTCATTGTTTATTGTGTCCACACAGCAGCGTTAAAACAATCTTGGAGGTGGGCGTATCTGAAGCTTGGGGATTTTTTGCGAGCAAGGCACCAACAACCAATCACATGAATCTCCCGCCCCCGACATACAAAGCAAAAAAGCCCGAAGTAAACTGGATATAAACTCCCCAAACAGGGGAAAACCTACCACTGTCTCTGCCACCTCCCTCCATGCCTGGCTCCTCCGGTTTGTATCCCGGTAGGTAAATAGGGACTGGTCATAAAGCACCGGGTGATTCCCTACGCTAATTTCTCCTCCATTTTTTGGAATATGAGGAAATGACCTGCGGTATGTCTCTCCCAGCATACACACGGTTTGATTGGCTAGCGCTTGAACTGTCAGATTTGCATAAACGGGATTTGATTGGCTAACGCTTCCACCTCAGCTTCAAAAGTTGAACATTGCTCAACTTTGAATCCTGAAAATCCTGAAAATCTCCGCTCTGCTGCCCACAATGCAGTTCGGCGAAAAGTGAGGCAAAGTGACGTCACCCCATTCAAAGTGAATGGGCAGAAGCGTTCCAAGATTTTTTTAACGCTGCTGTGTGGACGCTCCGTTAATGTGTTTCAGCGGCATGTACCGACCGCTGCAGTGCTGGCTGCTCTTCCACGGGAGTTTATTCTCCCGTTAGCTCCGGGTTAGCTCACACGGCTCTAAAGTATTCACTGTCTGACTGTCACACAAGCAGCTGATACATATCCCCAGTTCCCCTTAAGTGAATGTGTGTCAGTCTGAATTGACGCTGTTTGGCATCACAACGCTGTTATGAAAGTTTCTCTGGTATAACATGGGTGATGTTAGCATAGCAACCGAAGCTAAACTGACTACTTGCTAAGCCGTTTTCTACAGGCACTTTTTACCGGCGTATTTTTCATTATGATTCTACTTGTGATAGTCGGACATGACAACCTGTGCAGCCCATGTATTGATTCCATCCGATAGCTGCTATTAACAAACAAAACGTCTGCCTGCTCTCCACAATGATCAATAACAGCAAACGGATGGTCAAAGTAAGGTACAAATAAACAGAATCACACGAAGCCTGGTTAGTGTTGCCTGACTTTATAAAGTGTGTTTTTTTTGTAAGTGTGTGGTTGCCTTCTAGTCACTTTGCTCAGCGCTACTGCTTGTAGGCAGGCATGACGAGACTCTTCAATCGACCCATGTTCAGGGTAGGTGGGTTTAGTTTCCTGCACGCCTCGACGTAAGAGAGACGTAAGCGACGCCGCCTCTTAGCTCCGAAGCTCTTGCCTCTAGACCGACAATTTTTTGGAGCTGGAAGTGAACCGCATTCCGGAGCTAAGAGGCGGCGCCGCTGCGGTGTGAACAGGAAAAACCGGTACTTTTCAGGCTCCAGCTCCGAGCCGGAGCTGAAAACGCGTTGGTGTGAAAGGGGCATATATATATTATATATAAAAATATAATAATACTCTAATATATTACATATTATATGTAATATATATATTTACAGTATATATATTCCCTTCCATATTGGAATTGCAATATCAATCAATATAATAGTTGTGTTTTCCAAATGCTGCAGCACTAATAGTGACCTTTTGTAGAAGTTTGTAAAAAAGTTCAACAGATCATGAACTCACATTATGATTTAAGATACACAAAAGTAATCTCTGTGTGTGTGGGTGTGTGTGTGTGTGTGTGTGTGTGTGTGTGTGTGTGTGTGTGTGTGTGTGTGTGTGTGTGTGTGTGTGTGTGTGTGTGTGTGTGTGTGTGTGTGTGTGTGTGTGTGTGTGTGTGTGTGTGTGTGTTTTGTGTGTGTTTCCCCAGAGTTTCTCATCAGTTCACAAACATCTCCAGTGAGCCCCTGGGTCCCGGCAAACATAAGGAGAGATACCTCTTCCTCTACAGGTAACACACAAACTGCCAAAAACAAAACACCAACAGTCAAATGATCTTCTGTATGTATTGCTTTGTTAATTCCCCAGATCAGTGAGCAGAAAGAGAAAACATGTGTTTGATAAAGAGTGTAAACAGCATACAGCATGCTCCAGGAGTTGTGTGAATATGTGACCATGAGAACGAGTCGATGAACTCGATCCACTGTTTGGAGACGTCTTCAAAATTAAGAATTCCATCTTTCCTCTGCAGGGATCAGACGGTGTCCGTGACAGACAGCTTCCAATACGATGAGGGCAAGGCAGGAGACTTCAACAGACCGCCCTACGTCGTCAAGTTTTCCTCCACACAGACCGGTATTAGAGGAGAGACTCTGTTCTTTCATTGGAAATGTAGATAATCTATTATAGAGAACTAAGCACCAGACTTGTGTGAGAGGAGATCCTGAGGTCTGTCCGTCACCAACAACACTTAAACACTCTATCATTTGCTTTGGTCTAATATTTTCTGCCACATTTACCTCAGTCCTCTTTTTCAAGTTTCAAGTCCTTCCTGCCAAATTTAAAGGACTTCGTTTTGTATTACTGGTTGAATGTGATGAAGTACATTTACTTACTTTAGCGGTATTTCTTCTGTTTTCATTGTCTCTCTTCATTCACTCCTCTCTCTCTCCTGGTCTCCAGCTGTGACAGACTTTGTTCTGATCCCCATTCACACCTCTCCAAGTACTGCTGTAGAAGAACTCAAGGCCCTTGTTGACGTGGTGAAGGAGGCCAAAAGAAAATGGCAAAACAATGTAAAACTCTACAACCGTTGAAACACCAAACTATTCTTTAGCCGATCTGTTAGTAAAAGTAGTAGAAAACACTATTACTGGAAGCCCATATCTGCCAATGTGATAAAAACACAAGAAAATATCCCGTAAGTCATTTTAAATAAATTGTGAAACCAAACGTAAAAAAATATCTCAAAATAATACTTAGTTTACTACACAATGAGAAACGTTCTCAAAAATCACATGGTATCAAAAACATTTAAAAGTCATAATTTTAAGATACTAAGTCATTATTTGGCAAACATTTCTAATAATAACTTAAAGGGTCTTTTTTATTCACAACATTAGCAGAAGGGTTAGGGTTAGGGTTAGGTAGGGTTTTTTCCTACCTACCTTTGTTGTTTTGTTTTTAGATTGCCCATTACCATGACATTATTCTGATCTAGTTTTAAAATAATGAATTTGAGCTTTTCCCCTCTGCCTGCAGAACATCATGGTGCTCGGAGACTTCAACGCAGGCAGCAATTATGTCCCAATGAGCAAGCGGCCGACTATCCCCCTCTTCAACACCAATGTCTTCCACTGGCTGATCGCCAACAATGTTGACACTACAGTGTCGCGCACTGGAAACGCTTACGACAGGTGAACACACACCAGTGGCGAACCGTGTCTATCACAACTGGTCCTTCTGTAGACACACACACCCCCTCGCCGCCACCGGCGTTATAATGTCCGTCTTTTCACTGAATTGTCGTCTTGAAAAGGGTACTCGCAACAATTCTGCAACAACATCATCTTCACCTGTTGCACTTGCCATTTCAACATAAAAAAAAAAAACCCGGCATATGAATTGCTTCGTCACATTCATCTAGATCCTCTGGGTGTTTCTCAATCGCGAGTAAAGCTGCTCCAGAGCCACTATTTCAAGCATACTACGTCATCGAGTGCCGCCGAAGGACTGTTCCAATCTCCAGCATACTTGGAAATCTACCGAGCCCGGCGTACTCCGTTTGGAGAAATATCGAGGCTGCACATGAGTAGACTCCGCGGTCTTAAAATCCCCACAATGCTTTGCGCACGGACCAATTTCCAAAATCTGTGGCGGAAAATGTAAGGCGGGGCCTCTCGTATGACGCACACCTGCACACTTGCTAGCGTGTTCCACTCTTTGTTTTCCAAATGTCAGGAAGTATTCTTGACTCGCTTCTGAAGCAAGATGCTCGGCAGACATGTGCTACCAAGCAAGCGTACTCGCGATTGAGAAACACCCTCTGTCTCGAGCCAGTGAACTACCGGGCCTTCTAGAGGACCCTGGAACCGAGGGAAACTCTGAAAGAACACGCCCATTGGCTACAAATCAATATATGATTGGTTGATCAAACTGTCAATCCAAATGTACGCTCTCATTCAGTGCAACGGCCAGGGCCTTCTATCAAGGATATAGAATACCTTGGTTGAAGGATATTCTACCCAGAGACCCAGAACAAGATCTGATTGGTTGCTTTTTTTTCTAACACAAAACCACTGAAATGCGTAGTGCATGGTCCGAGAAGGACAAACAAATCAACGTAACACTGTAATATTACAGATCAACAACACAACTCGTCCTACATTATACAATCAAACAAATAAATAAAAACAAGGATAATTGTGTTTTATTGTTGATTAAATAACAGTGTGTGGTTTTGTGAAGCTGACCGTTGAGCAGCCTGACCAAGCAAGGAGGCAGAGGCAGAACGTCCAAAATACAACCCGGGGTGGGCATTTATTACTCACGGGCACATGACACAGCCTCAATCTCGCTGTTCACGTGAGCACAGTCACCAGCCACAAGGATTTCACACACCAAACAAAACAGGAAACACAGAGCCTAAATATCCACACTAATTAACTCAACAAGACACATGTGAGGGGGGAGGAGACAACACAGGGCACCAGGTGAACATAATCAGGAGCAACAGACATGGGGAAAGGGAACACTTTTCAAAATAAAACACATGTGCAATATACAAAGCCCGAAGCCGTCAGTCCACAGTGACGAAGCCATCTTCGTCACAGGTTTAGAAAAGAATACAACATTTGAAGGAAAAAGCTATGAAACAATACAGATTTCAGTTTTCTGAGCCCCTACTCTCCCCTAACTGACGGCAACAAAGTCCAACATTATACAATTAAAATAAAGAAGTAAAAACAATAGGTGTGGCTTGATATTGAGTAAGAAAAGGGTTGATAAACGCTGTGAGAATGGGTCTGCGGAGAGCAATTCTCCGCGATCTCAACTCATCTATCACGGACGTTCAGGGAGCTCTATGCAAGTCTATGGGACTCCCTGATAGTTGATTTTCGACGCAAAAGGTCCTCCCAGTGCGTTTTAAAGTGACGCCAAGGGATCCTGACATAACGTCACTATAGGACGAGTTGGGAGTGAGAATGTGTTGGATAATCATATACACCCTTCACACACACTCTTAATCACGTCTCTCTTCCTCTGTCTGCAGGATTGTCGTCACCGATGACATGTACAAGGGAATGAACCCCCGCAGCGCTGGCATCTTTGACTTCAAGAATCAATATGCTCTAACCCTGGATGAGGTAATAACAACTTTCTAGTACCCCACTAGGTTCATTGCAGTTTCATTGTACTTAAATGTCTGATGATCTATAAAGATCGTCTTAAGGGCCTTTGTGCACAAAGGGTATTTTCTGAGCACTAGCACTTTTTCTCAATTGTGTCCATTGAGGAGAGAGCCGAAACGTTGACTTTAATTAAATGTATTATTTCACATAACTGTATTAGGTTAGCTGAAAGCTATAACATTAAGTTGAACCTACCCTTTTTTTTGTACTTAATATTATTCTTTAAAACCTAAAAATCTGTTAACATAACACATTTAATTAAAGTCAACGCTTCAGTTTTTTCAGAGCAGACTCTGAACAAGGACGTGTTGAATGCTTTCTTTAATCTCTTTAAAGGAATAGTTTGAAAGCAGCTTTCTGAAAACACCAAGCACAAAACCCTAATAAGGTTATTTATTAGCTATTAGCTTCCTTTAAGGCCATCTTGTGCAAGAAACCACCTGGTATATGTTTAACTGAGACATGAATGCTTTGTAGAACTATTAACAAATTGATCCACAAGGGGAAACTTTCTAAAGTGTTTCTTTGTCTATTCTCTCAGGCGAAGGCCGTCAGTGACCATTTCCCTGTGGAGGTGCAGATATCATGAGCACAGGAACCACTTCACAGACCTCCACACTGAATCTGAGCTACCATTATTGAGTTGGAGTTCTTCTGGAACCCATGCAGCATTGAAAAAGAATAAAACAAATAAAAAAGGCCGAATTATTTCATGAAACAGGAGAGTGAAGTGTCTCATTGTAGTGTTTATAAAACGTGAGGTAAATGAAATGTGATGATTGTGAGCATTAACCAAGAGATCTTTTATAGGAAATGGATATCAGTTTCTACTGAAGAGAAAGACAATGTGTATCCAGAGTAACTCGGACAATGACTCTCAAGTTTAGTTTAATATTTAGTGGTTTACTTGAGTCAATGAACAGCATTCTCACATAAGGTCAAACGTCAGAGTGATAAGCATTCATGTGTATACTGTAGCAATCATCCATTTGTGTACAAAATAACAAAAGAATGGGATTTTCTTATAAGTTCGGTAACTCCTGGAGAGTGAAGGTCATTGCATTTACGCTAAATCAGTGCAGTCGTTTTCTATTTAGTATTTTTAAATATTTTACAGTAGTTCTAAACTGGCTCTGATTCTACAACTTAATTCCTCTTACTCTGTTTATTTTTCCACCTGTAACAGGACTGGGCTGACAAAAGAGAAAAGCGGTCGTGCAGCAATCAAGACAGAGCCAGTGGTTAAATCCAAAAAGGGCTTTATTGTACCCAACTAAAAAAACACCTTAAAAACCGACTTACCAGATGCTCTTATTGTGAAGTCCGGTCATCGTGCTCTTATCTTGAAGTCAGGTCATCAGCTCTTATTGTGAAGTCAGGTCATCGTGCTCTTATTGTGAAGTTAGGTCATCGTGCTCCTATTGTGAAGTCAGGTCATCTGTGCTCTTATTGTGAAGTCAGGTCATCGTGCTCTTATTGTGAAGTCAGGTCATCGTGCTCTTATTGTGAAGTTAGGTCATCGTGCTCTTATTGTGAAGTCAGGTCATCGTGCTCTTATTGTGAAGTCAGGTCATTTATGCTTTATTTTGGAGTCAGGTCATCGTGCTCTTATTGTGAAGTCAGGTCATCGTGCTCTTATTGTGAAGTCAGGTCATCGTGCTCTTATTGTGAAGTCAGGTCATCGTGCTCTTATTGTGAAGTCAGGTCATCTGTGCTCTTATCGTGAAGTCAGGTCATCGTGATCTTATCGTGAAGTTAGGTCATCGTGCTCTTATTGTGAAGTCAGGTCATCTGTGCTCTTATCTTGAAGTCAGATCATCGTGATCTTATCGTGAAGTCAGGTCATCGTGCTCTTATCGTGAAGTTAGGTCATCATGCTCTTATCGTGAAGTTAGGTCATCGTGCTCTTATCGTGAAGTTAGGTCATCGTGCTCTTATTGTGAAGCCAGGTCATCGTGCTCTTGTTGTTGAAGTCAGGTCATTTATGCTTTATTTTGGAGTCAGGTCATCGAGTCAGGTCATCGTGCTCTTATTGTGAAGTTGGGTGATCGTGCTCTTATTGTGAAGTCAGGTCATCTGTGCTCTTATTGTGAAGTCAGGTCATCGTGATCTTATTGTGAAGTTAGGTCATCGTGCTTTTATTGTGAAGTTAGGTCATCGTGCTCTTATTGTGAAGTCAGGTCATCTGTGCTCTTATCGTGAGGTCAGGTCATCGTGATCTTATTGTGAAGTTGGGTGATCGTGCTCTTATTGTGAAGTCAGGTCATCTGTGCTCTTATTGTGAAGTCAGGTCATTTATGCTTTATTTTGGAGTCAGGTCATCGAGCTCTTATTGTGAAGTCAGGTCATCGTGCTCTTATTGTGAAGTCAGGTCATTTATGCTTTATTTTGGAGTCAGGTCATCGAGTCAGGTCATCGTGCTCTTATTGTGAAGTCAGGTCATCTGTGCTCTTATCGTGAAGTCAGGTCATCGTGATCTTATTGTGAAGTTAGGTCATCGTGCTCTTATTGTGAAGTCAGGTCATCTGTGCTCTTATTGTGAAGTCAGGTCATCGTGATCTTATTGTGAAGTCAGGTCATCGTGATCTTATTGTGAAGTTAGGTCATCGTGCTTTATTGTGAAGTTAGGTCATCGTGCTCTTATTGTGAAGTCAGGTAATCTGTGCTCTTATTGTGAAGTCAGGTCATTTATGCTTTATTTTGGATCAGGTCATCGAGCTCTTATTGTGAAGTCAGGTCATCTGTGCTCTTATTGTGAAGTCAGGTCATCGTGATCTTATTGTGAAGTTAGGTCATCGTGCTTTTATTGTGAAGTTAGGTCATCGTGCTCTTATTGTGAAGTCAGGTATCTGTGCTCTTATTGTGAAGTCAGGTCATTTATGCTTTATTTTGGAGTCAGGTCATCGAGCTCTTATTGTGAAGTCAGGTCATCGTGCTCTTATTGTGAAGTCAGGTCATTTATGCTTTATTTTGGAGTCAGGTCATCGAGTCAGGTCATCGTGCTCTTATTGTGAAGTCAGGTCATCTGTGCTCTTATCGTGAAGTCAGGTCATCGTGATCTTATTGTGAAGTTAGGTCATCGTGCTCTTATTGTGAAGTCAGGTCATCTGTGCTCTTATTGTGAAGTCAGGTCATCGTGATCTTATTGTGAAGTTAGGTCATCGTGCTCTTATTGTGAAGTTAGGTCATCGTGCTCTTATTGTGAAGTCAGGTCATCTGTGCTCTTATTGTGAAGTCAGGTCATTTATGCTTTATTTTGGAGTCAGGTCATCAAGCTCTTATTGTGAAGTCAGGTCATCGTGCTCTTATTGTGAAGTCAGGTCATCTGTGCTCTTATTGTGAAGTCAGGTTATCGTGATCTTATTGTGAAGTTAGGTCATCGTGCTCTTATTGTAAAGTTAGGTCATCGTGCTCTTATTGTGAAGTCAGGTCATCTGTGCTCTTATTGTGAAGTTAGGTCATCGTGCTCCTATTGTGAAGTCAGGTCATCTGTGCTCTTATTGTGAAGTCAGGTCATCGTGCTCTTATTGTGAAGTCAGGTCATCGTGCTCTTATTGTGAAGTTAGGTCATCGTGCTCTTATTGTGAAGTCAGGTCATCGTGCTCTTATTGTGAAGTCAGGTCATTTATGCTTTATTTTGGAGTCAGGTCATCGTGCTCTTATTGTGAAGTCAGGTCATCGTGCTCTTATTGTGAAGTCAGGTCATCGTGCTCTTATTGTGAAGTCAGGTCATCGTGCTCTTATTGTGAAGTCAGGTCATCTGTGCTCTTATCGTGAAGTCAGGTCATCGTGATCTTATCGTGAAGTTAGGTCATCGTGCTCTTATTGTGAAGTCAGGTCATCTGTGCTCTTATCTTGAAGTCAGATCATCGTGATCTTATCGTGAAGTCAGGTCATCGTGCTCTTATCGTGAAGTTAGGTCATCATGCTCTTATCGTGAAGTTAGGTCATCGTGCTCTTATCGTGAAGTTAGGTCATCGTGCTCTTATTGTGAAGCCAGGTCATCGTGCTCTTGTTGTGAAGTCAGGTCATTTATGCTTTATTTTGGAGTCAGGTCATCGAGTCAGGTCATCGTGCTCTTATTGTGAAGTTGGGTGATCGTGCTCTTATTGTGAAGTCAGGTCATCTGTGCTCTTATTGTGAAGTCAGGTCATCGTGATCTTATTGTGAAGTTAGGTCATCGTGCTTTATTGTGAAGTTAGGTCATCGTGCTCTTATTGTGAAGTCAGGTCATCTGTGCTCTTATCGTGAGGTCAGGTCATCGTGATCTTATTGTGAAGTTGGGTGATCGTGCTCTTATTGTGAAGTCAGGTCATCTGTGCTCTTATTGTGAAGTCAGGTCATTTATGCTTTATTTTGGAGTCAGGTCATCGAGCTCTTATTGTGAAGTCAGGTCATCGTGCTCTTATTGTGAAGTCAGGTCATTTATGCTTTATTTTGGAGTCAGGTCATCGAGTCAGGTCATCGTGCTCTTATTGTGAAGTCAGGTCATCTGTGCTCTTATCGTGAAGTCAGGTCATCGTGATCTTATTGTGAAGTTAGGTCATCGTGCTCTTATTGTGAAGTCAGGTCATCTGTGCTCTTATTGTGAAGTCAGGTCATCGTGATCTTATTGTGAAGTCAGGTCATCGTGATCTTATTGTGAAGTTAGGTCATCGTGCTTTATTGTGAAGTTAGGTCATCGTGCTCTTATTGTGAAGTCAGGTAATCTGTGCTCTTATTGTGAAGTCAGGTCATTTATGCTTTATTTTGGAGTCAGGTCATCGAGCTCTTATTGTGAAGTCAGGTCATCTGTGCTCTTATTGTGAAGTCAGGTCATCGTGATCTTATTGTGAAGTTAGGTCATCGTGCTTTTATTGTGAAGTTAGGTCATCGTGCTCTTATTGTGAAGTCAGGTAATCTGTGCTCTTATTGTGAAGTCAGGTCATTTATGCTTTATTTTGGAGTCAGGTCATCGAGCTCTTATTGTGAAGTCAGGTCATCGTGCTCTTATTGTGAAGTCAGGTCATTTATGCTTTATTTTGGAGTCAGGTCATCGAGTCAGGTCATCGTGCTCTTATTGTGAAGTCAGGTCATCTGTGCTCTTATCGTGAAGTCAGGTCATCGTGATCTTATTGTGAAGTTAGGTCATCGTGCTCTTATTGTGAAGTCAGGTCATCTGTGCTCTTATTGTGAAGTCAGGTCATCGTGATCTTATTGTGAAGTTAGGTCATCGTGCTCTTATTGTGAAGTTAGGTCATCGTGCTCTTATTGTGAAGTCAGGTCATCTGTGCTCTTATTGTGAAGTCAGGTCATTTATGCTTTATTTTGGAGTCAGGTCATCAAGCTCTTATTGTGAAGTCAGGTCATCGTGCTCTTATTGTGAAGTCAGGTCATCTGTGCTCTTATTGTGAAGTCAGGTTATCGTGATCTTATTGTGAAGTTAGGTCATCGTGCTCTTATTGTAAAGTTAGGTCATCGTGCTCTTATTGTGAAGTCAGGTCATCTGTGCTCTTATTGTGAAGTCAGGTCATCTGTGCTCTTATTGTGAAGTCAGGTCATTTATGCTTTATTTTGGAGTCAGGTCATCGAGCTCTTATTGTGAAGTCAGGTCATCGTGCTCTTATTGTGAAGCCAGGTCATCGTGCTCTTATTGTGAAGCCAGGTCATCGTGCTCTTATTGTGAATCAGGTCATCTGTGCTCTTATTGTGAAGTCAAGTCATCGTGCTCTTATTGTGAAGTCAGGTCACCTTGCTCATATTGTGAAGTCAGGTCATCGTGCTCTTATTGTGAAGTCAGGTCATCATGCTCTTATTGTGAAGCCAGGTCATCTGTGCTCTTATTGTGAAGTCAGGTCATCGTGCTCTTATTGTGAAGTCAGGTCATCGTGCTCTTATTGTGAAGTCAGGTCATCTGTGCTCTTATCTTGAAGTCAGATCATCGTGATCTTATCGTGAAGTCAGGTCATCGTGCTCTTATCGTGAAGTTAGGTCATCATGCTCTTATCGTGAAGTTAGGTCATCGTGCTCTTATCGTGAAGTTAGGTCATCGTGCTCTTATTGTGAAGCCAGGTCATCGTGCTCTTGTTGTGAAGTCAGGTCATTTATGCTTTATTTTGGAGTCAGGTCATCGAGTCAGGTCATCGTGCTCTTATTGTGAAGTTGGGTGATCGTGCTCTTATTGTGAAGTCAAGTCATCTGTGCTCTTATTGTGAAGTCAGGTCATCGTGATCTTATTGTGAAGTTAGGTCATCGTGCTTTTATTGTGAAGTTAGGTCATCGTGCTCTTATTGTAAAGTCAGGTCATCTGTGCTCTTATCGTGAGGTCTGGTCATCGTGATCTTATTGTGAAGTTGGGTGATCGTGCTCTTATTGTGAAGTCAGGTCATCTGTGCTCTTATTGTGAAGTCAGGTCATTTATGCTTTATTTTGGAGTCAGGTCATCGAGCTCTTATTGTGAAGTCAGGTCATCGTGCTCTTATTGTGAAGTCAGGTCATTTATGCTTTATTTTGGAGTCAGGTCATCGAGTCAGGTCATCGTGCTCTTATTGTGAAGTCAGGTCATCTGTGCTCTTATCGTGAAGTCAGGTCATCGTGATCTTATTGTGAAGTTAGGTCATCGTGCTCTTATGTGAATTCAGGTCATCTGTGCTCTTATTGTGAAGTCAGGTCATCGTGATCTTATTGTGAAGTCAGGTCATCGTGATCTTATGTGAAGTCAGGTCATTTATGCTTTATTTTGGAGTCAGGTCATCGAGCTCTTATTGTGAAGTCAGGTCATCTGTGCTCTTATTGTGAAGTCAGGTCATCGTGATCTTATTGTGAAGTTAGGTCATCGTTCTTTTATTGTGAAGTTAGGTCATCGTGCTCTTATTGTGAATCAGATAATCTGTGCTCTTATTGTGAAGTCAGGTCATTTATGCTTTATTTTGGAGTCAGGTCATCGAGCTCTTATTGTGAAGTCAGGTCATCGTGCTCTTATTGTGAAGTCAGGTCATTTATGCTTTATTTTGGAGTCAGGTCATCGAGTCAGGTCATCGTGCTCTTATTGTGAAGTCAGGTCATCGTGATCTTATTGTGAAGTTAGGTCATCGTGCTCTTATTGTGAAGTCAGGTCATCTGTGCTCTTATTGTGAAGTCAGGTCATCTGTGCTCTTATTGTGAAGTCAAGTCATCGTGCTCTTATTGTGAAGTCAGGTCACCTTGCTCATATTGTGAAGTCAGGTCATCGTGCTCTTATTGTGAAGTCAGGTCATCTGTGCTCTTATTGTGAAGTCAGGTCATCTGTGCTCTTATCGTGAAGTCAGGTCATCGTGATCTTATTGTGAAGTTAGGTCATCGTGCTCTTATTGTGAAGTCAGGTCATCTGTGCTCTTATTGTGAAGTCAGGTCATCTGTGCTCTTATTGTGAAGTCAAGTCATCGTGCTCTTATTGTGAAGTCAGGTCATCTGTGCTCTTATCTTGAAGTCAGATCATCGTGATCTTATCGTGAAGTCAGGTCATCGTGCTCTTATCGTGAAGTTAGGTCATCATGCTCTTATCGTGAAGTTAGGTCATCGTGCTCTTATCGTGAAGTTAGGTCATCGTGCTCTTATTGTGAAGTCAGGTCATCTGTGCTCTTATTGTGAAGTCAGGTCATCGTGATCTTATGTGAAGTCAGGTCATCTGTGCTCTTATTGTGAAGTCAGGTCATCGTGATCTTATTGTGAAGTTAGGTCATCGTGCTTTTATTGTGAAGTTAGGTCATCGTGCTCTTATTGTGAAGTCAGGTCATCTGTGCTCTTATCGTGAAGTCAGATCATCGTGATCTTATCGTGAAGTCAGGTCATCGTGCTCTTATCGTGAAGTTAGGTCATCATGCTCTTATCGTGAAGTTAGGTCATCGTGCTCTTATCGTGAAGTTAGGTCATCGTGCTCTTATTGTGAAGCCAGGTCATCGTGCTCTTGTTGTGAAGTCAGGTCATTTATGCTTTATTTTGGAGTCAGGTCATCGAGTCAGGTCATCGTGCTCTTATGTGAAGTTGGGTGATCGTGCTCTTATTGTGAAGTCAGGTCATCTGTGCTCTTATTGTGAAGTCAGGTCATCGTGATCTTATTGTGAAGTTAGGTCATCGTGCTTTTATTGTGAAGTTAGGTCATCGTGCTCTTATTGTGAAGTCAGGTCATCTGTGCTCTTATCGTGAGGTCAGGTCATCGTGATCTTATTGTGAAGTTGGGTGATCGTGCTCTTATTGTGAAGTCAGGTCATCTGTGCTCTTATTGTGAAGTCAGGTCATTTATGCTTTATTTTGGAGTCAGGTCATCGAGCTCTTATTGTGAAGTCAGGTCATCGTGCTCTTATTGTGAAGTCAGGTCATTTATGCTTTATTTTGGAGTCAGGTCATCGAGTCAGGTCATCGTGCTCTTATTGTGAAGTCAGGTCATCTGTGCTCTTATCGTGAAGTCAGGTCATCGTGATCTTATTGTGAAGTTAGGTGATCGTGCTCTTATTGTGAAGTCAGGTCATCTGTGCTCTTATTGTGAAGTCAGGTCATCGTGATCTTATTGTGAAGTCAGGTCATCGTGATCTTATTGTGAAGTTAGGTCATCCTTCTTTTATTGTGAAGTTAGGTCATCGTGCTCTTATTGTGAAGTCAGGTAATCTGTGCTCTTATTGTGAAGTCAGGTCATTTATGCTTTATTTTGGAGTCAGGTCATCGAGCTCTTATTGTGAAGTCAGGTCATCGTGCTCTTATTGTGAAGTCAGGTCATTTATGCTTTATTTTGGAGTCAGGTCATCGAGTCAGGTCATCGTGCTCTTATTGTGAAGTCAGGTCATCTGTGCTCTTATCGTGAAGTCAGGTCATCGTGATCTTATTGTGAAGTTAGGTCATCGTGCTCTTATTGTGAAGTCAGGTCATCTGTGCTCTTATTGTGAAGTCAGGTCATCGTGATCTTATTGTGAAGTTAGGTCATCGTGCTCTTATTGTGAAGTTAGGTCATCGTGCTCTTATTGTGAAGTCAGGTCATCTGTGCTCTTATTGTGAAGTCAGGTCATTTATGCTTTATTTTGGAGTCAGGTCATCAAGCTCTTATTGTGAAGTCAGGTCATCGTGCTCTTATTGTGAAGTCAGGTCATCTGTGCTCTTATTGTGAAGTCAGGTCATCGTGATCTTATTGTGAAGTTAGGTCATCGTGCTCTTATTGTAAAGTTAGGTCATCGTGCTCTTATTGTGAAGTCAGGTCATCTGTGCTCTTATTGTGAAGTCAGGTCATCTGTGCTCTTATTGTGAAGTCAGGTCATTTATGCTTTATTTTGGAGTCAGGTCATCGAGCTCTTATTGTGAAGTCAGGTCATCGTGCTCTTATTGTGAAGCCAGGTCATCGTGCTCTTATTGTGAAGCCAGGTCATCGTGCTCTTATTGTGAAGTCAGGTCATCTGTGCTCTTATTGTGAAGTCAAGTCATCGTGCTCTTATTGTGAAGTCAGGTCACCTTGCTCATATTGTGAAGTCAGGTCATCGTGCTCTTATTGTGAAGTCAGGTCATCGTGCTCTTATTGTGAAGCCAGGTCATCTGTGCTCTTATTGTGAAGTCAGGTCATCGTGCTCTTATTGTGAAGTCAGGTCATCGTGCTCTTATTGTGAAGTCAGGTCATCGTGCTCTATTGTGAAGTCAGGTCATCGTGCTCTTATTGTGAAGCCAGGTCATCGTGCTCTTATTGTGAAGTCAGGTCATGTCATTTATGCTTTATTTTGAGTCAGGTCATCGTGCTCTTATTGTGAAGTCAGGTCATCGTGCTCTTATTGTGAAGCCAGGTCATCGTGCTCTTATTGTGAAGTCAGGTCAGGTCATTTATGCTTTATTTTGGAGTCAGGTCATCGTGCTCTTATTGTGAAGTCAGGTCATTGTGCTCTTATTGTGAAGCCAGGTCATCGTGCTCTTATTTTGAAGTCAGGTCATCGTGCTCTTATTGTGAAGTCAGGTCATTTATGCTTTATTTTGGAGTCAGGTCATTGTGCTCTTATTGTGAAGTCAGATCATTTATGCTTTATTTGGAGTCAGGTCATCGTGCTCTTATTGTGAAGTCAGGTCATCGTGCTCTTATTGTGAAGTCAGGTCATTTATCCTTTATTTTGGAGTCAGGTCATCGTGCTGTTATTGTGAAGTCAGGTCATCGTGCTCTTATTGTGAAGCCAGGTCATCGTGCTCTTATTGTGAAGCAGGTCATCGTGCTCTTATTGTGAAGTCAGGTCATCGCGCTCTTATTGTGAAGTCAGGTCATCGTGCTCTTATTATGAAGTCAGGTCATCGCGCTCTTATTGTGAAGTCAGGTCATCGTGCTCTTATTATGAAGTCAGGTCATCGTGCTCTTATTGTGAAGTCAGGTCATCGTGCTCTTATTTAGATATTTGATCCCGTTTGAATTGTGCCATGAATTACACATATGATGTTTGTCAATTTAAACAAATATTTTCCATGTCAAGAAAGTCACAGTTTTGTCCTAAAATTGTTGAAATATAAGACTGTGAAAATACACAAAGAAAGACCACAAATCCGAGTCGTAACTGATGTCATAAGTGATGTCATAACTCGTTTAACACTCACCTCTTACGGAACCGACTAACTCCCCTCTTGTGTATTAGCAGCTCTGAACATGCCCAGACGTTGAATGATTTTCACCTCGTTCTCTGTTTCATACTTTCTCTCAGCTCCTCTGGTGTTCCCTATCAGTCTGAATGTGAGCTTTAGTGCTAACGGCTAACAGTGGTGGACAATCAATACTAACTTTCCATACAGCACGTGCAGCTCAAAGTGCTTTACTAAATGTTAGAAATAAACAACAGGAAATGCCCCTCAGATCAGATGTTAACCCCTTAAAAGTCAAATATAACATTTAACAGGTTCAGGAGACGAGGAGGTGAAAGGTATGATAATGCACAAGACAAAGTGAATCGATGCAACAATCTGACACACTATAACATAAACAATGACATAAAAAGATAATAGTAATAAAAACGTATAATTCTAATAAAGTTTAAATGATTATAATATTAAAAAACAGCAATCAAACATAAATAAAACAGTTAAATAATATAAGATAAAACCCTTTTAAGGTCTATAAAATAAATAAAACAATATAAAAGTAGGTTAATAACAAAGACTAAAATATAATTTAAAGTCTGGGGTTGCTCATAAAAAGATAATCTACAAAGACGCTCTTTAGCTGTCGTTTAAAAATGTCCACTGACAGATAGAGTGTGATATATAAAAACATTACATCAGATGTTGTTTGGGTTTATTTTGGTCACATGACTTCAGCTGTTGGACTAAAATTAACCCCACACACACACACACACACACACACACAACACACACACACACACACACACCACACACACACACACACACACACACACACACACACACACACACACACACACCACACACACACCGCCTTCTAGGGTCTCATATGTGTGTGTGTGTGTGTGTGTTTGTGTGTGTGTCTGTCTGTCTGTCTGCTCATTCAGAGCAGGGATAAGAGGAAGAAGCAACCACAACTAAAGTGAAGCGACTGATACGGTAGCAGGTAACACACACACACACACACACACACACACACACACACACACCACACACACACACACAACACACACACACACACACTCACACAGAGAAACACACACACAGAGAAACAAACACACACAGAGAACAAACACACACAGAGAAACACACACACACAGAGAAACACACACACGTGCACACACACACACACACACACACACACACACACACACACACACACACACAGCCTTCTAGTGTCTCATATGTGTGTGTGTGTGTTTGTGTGTGTGTGTGTGTCTGTCTGTCTGTCTGCTCATTCAGAGCAGGGATAAGAGGAAGAAGCAACCACAACTAAAGTGAAGCGACTGACACGGTAGCAGGTAACACACACACACACACACACACACACACACACACACACACACACCACACACACACACACACACACACACACACACAGAGAACAAAACACACAGAGAAACACACACACAGAGAAACACACACACACAGAGAAACACACACACACAGAGAACACACACACGTGCACACACACACACACTCACACACACACACACACACACACACACACACACACACACACACACACACACACACACACACACACACACAACACACACACACACACACACACACACACACCACACACACACACTCAAACCCTCCCCCCCTGTGTTTCAGATGGCGGTGTCACAGATCACGCCTTCTCTCTTCCTGGGGGGGGCGGAGGCGGCCTGAACGCACCGCTGCTCTCTCTGAAAGGCGTCACGCTGGTGGTGAACGCCACGCTGAGCCACGCGGGCCCCGCCCTCCAGGGGGTGGAGTTTGTTCGCGTCCCTGTGCCCGACCTGCCCTGCGCGCGCCTCGGCGATCACTTCGACCGTGTGGCCGACCGTATCCACGGCAACCGCGCGGGCAGCACGCTCGTGCACTGTGTGGCGGGGAAGAGCCGCTCGCCCGCGCTGGTGATGGCATACCTGATGCGTTACCGCGCGGTGACGCTGAGGCAGGCTCACCGCTGGGTAATATCAGATACAACAGAAGTGATAAGTGAAATATATAAATCTGATAGACAATACTATAGGCTACTATGAGGGTCAGATCGCAGCTAACACCATTTAAAGCTGGGTATTACAATAGAGGTCTCCTAAGGCTACTAATTTTAGGGATATATTATAGGTCTCAGATATATAAAAATATATAAGATATTAAATAATGGAAGTAGTCATCACATACAGAGCATCAACTAGTTCCTGAACAGTGTCCTTCACATGCTGATATACAAGAGAGGGAGTTACACAGTCACAAGATGGAGGAATAGAAAGCAGTATTCAATGTTTACTTCAGATTAGCTCCACGTCAGAAATGATCATGCTTGTCATATGTCTATTTCCATAGAGGCTGAATCATCATGTTAATCACATAGCTATCATATGCCTAAACAGTCCTGATGCTCTTCTAGGTAATCATACATCCTGTCATGTCCCAGGTTCAGGATCAGCGGCCGTGCATTCGGCTCAACGCCGGCTTCTGGGAGCAGCTGCTGCAGTACGAGCGCCGGCTGTACGGGAAAACAGCGTCAGGGTGCGCCAGCATCCCCTCCGCTCACCCCGAGGCCGCAGACGAACCGCCTGACGTCTCCGGTAACACGAGTAACAGGAGGAGAAGAGGACCCAAACCCAGAGTCTGAGAATCTAAACTAACAGGAGGAGAAGAGGAACCTAACAGAGTCTGAGAGTCTAAACTAACAGGAGGAGAAGAGGAACCTAACCCAGAGTCTGAGAATTGAAAGCGTTCTTTTTCCAAAGTCCAGGAGTAAGTTCAAAAGGAGACAAGATGGCGCCTCGGGAAGATTTAAGAATATTTAATAATTGTACTAAATGTTACAAAGAGTTCCACAGCTGCAGTCTTGAATTCTGCTCATGAGTCCACAGGCCCCAAAGAGAAAATACCCAAGGAGTTAGCTGTGATGGGAAGAATGAAAGACTACAGCTGTGAAACTCTATTTATTACGTGGCTTAGTTGAATACTCAATTCAGATTGGTCAATTCAGAACACGTGACACGTTGGTAATCCAGAACAGACAGACCGCTGTCAAGGATTTATTGACTGTTGCACAAAGAAGTCCGTTCGATTTAACTGTATACAGTTTGTTGAACTGACAAGACAAGAGCGACAAGAAAACAGCGGAGAAGTAACGGGGCAGAAACCCTCCTTTTTATGCAGCGGTCCAGACATAGACATCACACGGCAAAACATATTCAGTTGCCAGTTACTTTGGCATTAGGCCAGGGATATCTAGATACTTTCCAATGTTTTCAAATCTGTAATCAAAACGCTCCGCCTTCCTGCCGTTGCTACGTTAGTTCAAACAGTAACAACGGACTATTTTCTTAGCGGATGCATGTCAATTTAAATCAATACATACAACTATTTTTTAAATCAATAAAATCATTTTCTAAATCCATAAAAGCATTTCAATTAATATTGGGAGTCATGTCGTTACTTTTTTGAGAATGTGGCCATGTAATAAGAGGGATAATGTGCAGCGACATTATCCCTTACGTAACATTTAGTACAACGCTACTTTATTAAATATTCTTAAATCTTCCTGAGGCGCCATCTTGTCTCCTTTTTAACTTACTCTTGGACTTTGGAAAAAGAACGCTTTCAATTTGGTGACCCCGACGTGATCAATACAGCGTCAATAAGATGAATAAGACGTTGTGTGTTTAAAAGTTTCCGGCACATATATATATTGATTTTATTTCGTACAGAATCTAAACTAACAGGAGGAGAAGAGGAACCAAACCCAGAGTCTGAGAATCTAAACCAGAGGCCGTGGGCGGGAAGATAATCTACAACGGTTTTATAATAATTCATGTCCTGGAGGTCTGCTGCTTCTCTCTGTTTTATACTAAAGTGATTATCTGTGGACATTAAACTACCTGACTCGTGCTTTTTTTTAAAGTCTGAATTACAATATTTTCTGAAAGAAATCAGGGGGTGTGTGGGAGATCTTCAATTTCTCTTCACACAATACGTCTCCTTGCAGTATCAATAGTAATTCGGCTGACTTTTATATTTGATCCAATTGGTAGATATTGGCTATATTTACACCATAACGGTGCACAGCTGATAGACAGGGACTTGTAGTTTTTGGACCCGTTCAATTCCAGTTTTGGATAGTCTGCCGTGGTTTCATTCCATTTCAAAGAGCTGTTTGACGCTCGGCGTAACCTTGGCGCACTGCCACTCCAACATCCAATCACAGAGCTTGAGGACTAATGACGGGGTTTGTCAAGCAAAGCGGATGTTGTAGTCCCAATTGATAGCTGGGGATTCTGGGTAGTGTAGTGTCTTCGGCCATCCTAAACTCAGAAAAAACTATTTGTTTCTCCGAATCGAAGGTTAAAAACACAAAAGCATTGAACACAATTTAAACCAATCAATCTTGAGTAATTAACAAGGATAATATGGTGTTTTTCAGTGGATGAGTAATGCAGATATCACTGTAAAATCATTTGACTGAGGGGAATACTTCCGGTTTTATTATGAAAACGTAGAGACCGGAAATACTGTTTTCACCCCATGAGGGTTGACGCCAACTTTAAATGGACGCTGCCGTCAATAGAAATGAATAGGGGGAAAGACACGTCCTCCTGGCGAGACCTCAAATCATCTTTGTAATATCTATCAAACTATAGATCCTATATCCACTGGACGTGGATTCTAAAAGTACAATATACACATAACGCATTTTAATGGCCAAACTATTCTACAATTTAGGATTTTCCAGGGAGGGTTATTTGTGAATATACGACCCTCCGGAGCGTTTGCAATCGCCGCAAATTATTGTTTCTTACACGGCCACTAGAGGTGCTAAACTTTAAAACGTGACTATAGGTCGTAATAAGCTGCTGAACGATCGACCTATTTGGTCATTTTTTAGAGGAGGACAGGCTGGCTTTCAGACACCTTTGGCAAAAAGACGCATACATTGGAACAATGGAGTCAAGACGTATGGAAGCGCCAGAGAGGCTGCACAAGATATGAAAGAAAGAGGCTACTCTGTGGAAACTCCGAAGGCGACAATGAATCAAAAGCGGAGGGGAGACTGTGAGGAGGGACGGAGTGGCAGCTAGTGAAGGGGGCAAAGCCGAGCAGGGAGGCAGCGCACCGGCCGAGAGAAAAGCTACAAGCCTACCAGCTGAGAGCTTAGGACTCTTTACTAAAGTACAGAGGTTAGACATCTGAATACAAAAGCAGGTATGGCTATCAAGCTAAACTGTTTAAGCCACTCAAGGCTTATTTAAAGTGGACCTATCATGCTATATTTGAATAATATAGTGTAGGACCATACCTATATAAGACATATTTATACTTTTTTTTTTCAAAATACCAAACAGATCATGCATTTTAGCCATGCCTCATTTTGCTCAATTTGAAAAAAAATTGCTCTGTTTTTGCAAGGGCTGATTCTGTGAGAACAGCACCACCTACAGGCCTGGCATATGTACTACAGCGTCTCCAGCGCTTTCGAACAGTAATGGCCGTGGCTGTCTCCTCCTGATTGGTGGAGTTGGCCCAATAGCCGTAGCGCCACTGTCCTGACGTCAGGACAGTGTTCAAATCTGGATCAGTTTTTATCAGATCCGTTGCAGACCCTTTTTTAGAGATTTGGGTATGGAGGAAAATAGAGAGGGTTGTGTTTTCTGACACTTGGTGAGTTCCCTGGAACACCGGGGACACATATTCATGTAGAAAAGACGTACAAAAGTGCATTTTGCATGATAGGTCCCCTTTAAGTGAATACAATATGAGACGGCCTAGAGATGTTGAGTTAGTTATGTTGGACATGATTGGACTTTATGGACCCCCCTTTTTTGGGTCTAGTTTGAGGTCCAATGAGGGGCCCTCTTTGAAGAGGAGGACTTTCCCCATGCACCGTGATGGAAGATTCCCACATGTTTGGAAGCCCTTTTTATTTCTGGTTTGTGTTTTGTTCATAATGTACATGTTTACATATTGGAGAGTGGTTTCGGGAGCACATATTGAGGAAGCAGTAAAACGTAAGGATGTCTAACAGTACCAATATATTTTCGCAGAATGTAAATGGTCTAAGGACACCAAAGAAAAGAGAGAGGGTTATAAGAACATTGAAAAAGGAAAATGTACAAATCATATTCCTTCAGGAAACCCATTTATCCAAATTAGAACATGAAAAACGGAGAAGGTATGGTTTCAGAAATGTATTCTATAGTCATATAAGGAGGGGAGGAGAAGAGGAGTTGCAATATTAATATCCAATCAAACCCAATTTGAACATGAAAAAGAAATCAAAGACAAAGAAGGAAGGTATATCATAGTTAAAGGAAGATTAAAGAATGAACCAATAACACTGATAAATATACATGCACCTCCAGAAAGCGGTAAAATGTTTTAAAATCTCTGTTCGATGTAATTGCTGTAGAAACAAAGGGAATCTTAATTTGCGGTGGAGTTTTGAATGTTGTTATGAAACAAGGATACAACTAATCAGGTACAACTCCCTACAGGCCAATCACATCTGCCTGGGGCCTCACCTCGCGGAGGGTGCTTCATTTTGCGGAGGGAGCTTCATTTGAAGCGCAAATGCGGCGCACCTACAGTGTAAGCGTAACTAATACATAGAGGAGAATGACAATGGAACAGTAGACCCTAACATCCTATGGGAGGCCATGAAAGCGGTCATCAGAGGGAAATTGATAGCTGAAACTGCAAATGCAAAACCTATTAAATTAGAGGCATATAGAAAATATTCAAAAAGATTAAGAGAATTGGAAAGGGAATTTCAGAAAGAATCAGAAACAGACCAAGAAATCACACATTTGAGAACAAAGATAAATGATTATTACTTGATGAAATAGAAAAGGAACAAGTTTGTGAAATAAAACTATTATGAAACTGGACCCAGAGCCACTAAACTATTAGCAAACCGTTTACGAAAACAACAAGTCATCAAAATACAATTAGGGAACCAGATACAAACATGCTGACGTATACACTGGAGAATATAGAAAGAATCTTTCAGGAGATTATATATACAACCAACATCCGCAGATAAAGAGGAAATGAGGGCTTTTTTAAACTCACTAGACTTACCGTCAATCGGCGTGGACTATAAAATATACACAACAATTATTTTGAAACGACTGAACACTTTTATATCAGAAATTATAGAAGAAGACCAGACAGGATTCGTAAGCCAACATCAAACACAAGATAATATTAGAAGAACCCTACATATAGTGGACCATGCACAAAAGACTAAACAAAGTACTGTACTAGTAAGCATTGACGCAGAGAAAGCATTTGACCGGGTAAACTGGGAATTTTGTATCAAATATTGGAACGATTCGGATTTAATAAGAAGGCAACACAATGCATAAGAACATTATATCAAAAACCAAGGGCTAGAATCAAAAGTAATGGAAGCTTGACAGACAACATTGATTTACAGAGATCAACCAGACAAGGATGTTGTCTATCACCCACTCTATTTGCTCTTTTCATGGAGCCCTTGGACCATACTTAGGCCATTCGCCAACATAAAGAAATGAAGGGTGTTGAGATAAAGGGGGAGGAACATAAGATAGGGCTTTTTGCAGATGATGTCATAGCCTTTCTTGAACAACTTAAAGTGGACCTATCATGCTATATTTGAATAATATAGTGTAGGACCATACCTATATAAGGCATATTTATACTTTTTTTTTTTAAATACCAAACAGATCATGCATTTTAGCCATGCCTCATTTTGCTCAATTTGACCATTTCTAGCTCTGTTTTTGCAAGGGCAGATTCTGTGAGAACAGCACCATCTACAGGCCTGGCATATGTACTACAGCGTCTCCAGCGCTTTCGAACGGCAATGGCCGTGGCTGTCTCCTCCTGATTGGTGGAGTTGGCCCAATAGCCGTAGCGCCACCGTCCTGACGTCAGGACAGTGTTCAAATCTGGATCAGTTTTTATCAGATCCGTTGCAGCCCTTTTTTAGAGATTTGGGTATGGAGGAAAATAGAGAGGGTTGTGTTTTCTGACACTTGGTGAGTTCCCTGGAACACCGGGGACACATATTCATGTATAAAAGACGTACAAAAGTGCATTTAGCATGATAGGTCCCCTTTAAGTTCTGGGAATCGATACACAAGGTTTGGCCAAAGATACTGAGTTATGAGGTTCCTATGGACTACATGGTACTCTATCTGGGCAATTTTACAGAGGGAGAAGTTCACTACATAGATAGATATCTTGTAAAAATACTGTTGATAGCTGGCAAGAAAGCCATAACTGGGAAATGGTGCAAGGTGGAGCCTCCTACTGGAACAGTGGATGGAGAACGTGGAGGAGATTCATATAATGGAAAAAATGACATATCGACTGAGACTGCAAGAAACACAATATGAATAGAAATGGGAGAAATAGTCAATGTTTAAGATTCAACCCAGAGACAAGGAATACTGACTGATTGAGAGGAACCGTTCTCACAAATGGTCAAATGAGAATGGGACCCCCAACTGCATTTTTGTTTATTTTTATTTTATATTATCTCTGTATTTGTATAGCTGTATTGCATTGTTTATTTTGTTTGGGTTGTTATGTACGTGCATGGCTGTTGTTGTAATGTTTGTATATAATAAAAACTAAAGTGAGAAAAAAAAATGTGCTGTACAAATAAACTAACCTTGAACCTTGAACCTTTAACAGAAAATGAGAAGTTGTTCTGAAAGCTGTTCCAAATCAAATGTATTATTGATTCAGACTCAAACACTAAGTTAAAGTCACACAGTAGGTCTTGTTACAACAAGCTTCATTTTGTTATTGCTGACAATGTACCATTTACACATGAAGATCACGAGTCATTGCTTATCAAGAAACAGGAACTCAAGCTTGAACATGTGCAACAACTCAGACAGGTCCATGCAATGATTTAAAAACGACAAGTACATACTTGAACTGGATCCTGTAACTGACAGGAAGCCAGTGAAGATCTGCCAGAACAGGTGTGATGTCGTCATATCGTCTCTCTTCCCTGTAAGAAGGAGTGAAGCCGCATTTTGGAAAAACACATCAAAGGAATCACAAAATCAGCTTTTTATCACCTGAAAAACAGACTGAAAACACTTATGACCAAACACGACCTCGAAGAACAAGTCCATGCCTTTGTTTTGAGCAGACTTGACGACTGTAACAGTGTTTTCACAGGTCTCTGTACAAAATCAATAAAACAACTCCAACTCATCCAGAACGCTGCTGCCAGACACACACACACACACACACACACACACACACACACCACACACACACACACACACACACACACACACACACACACACACACAACACACACACACACACACACACACAAAGGATACACTTCAAAATCCTACTTTCAACATACAAAGCACTGAATGGATTGGGACCAGATGTCGGAGATGCTTCACTGTTAGAGTCAGAGCTCCATTCACCGAGGCAGCTTTTATTTTTATTTAATCACAAGCTTGGAACAAACCGACTGAAATTCTGCGGTCCGCCCCAACACTGGGTTATTTTAAATCAACGTTAAAAACCTTTATTTGTAATGCAGCCTATCCTGAGATCCTTTAACCGTGCCTGATCATTGCAGCCAGTATTTTATCACTTTTATGAATTGTCTTTTTTTTTTTTGTGTTTATTTAGTTTTGTATTATTATGTGTTGAATGTGGAGCACGTTGAATTGCCTCTGTGTCTTAAAATGTGCTGTATGAATACACTAACCTTGAACCATTAACAGAAAATGAGATGCTGTTCTGAAAGCTGTAGTACATAAAATGTATTAATGATACAGACTCAAACACTAAGTTAAAGTCACACAGTAGGTCTTGTTACAACAAGCTTCATTTTGTTATTGCTGACAAGAAACAGGAACTCAAGCTTGAACATGTGGAACTTTCTTATCTGAAAGGGAGGTGGGGAGGTGGGGAGGGTATACATGCTCTGTGTTAAGGCAGCTAGCTGATTTGGGTTCTTACTTTTGAACTTCGGTCTCTCTTTTTTTGTGAACTCTGCTCATCTCCTGGGATAAGGTAAGAATACCCTTAACTCAGGAAAGCCTTGCAGAAATTGTATATTGTGTTTAAAGTGTACATGAAAGTGAAAACACCCTAAGGTTAAAGCTGTGCTTTCATTAGGACATATCTTAGTTTTTGATATTAGCTTGGTTTTCTTTGATGTTCTGTTATATGCAGGGGTGTAGTGATCATTTCAGAAGTACCGGAGCGCACCTATGATTTTGAAGCTTATGTAACTACTGTCCAGAGGTGGGAGAATAAATCACATCTTGTACTTAAGTAAAAGTAAAAGTACCAGAGTGTAGGAATACTCTGTTACAGTAAAAGTCCTGCATTAATGTTACTCAAGTTAATAGAAACGTTTTAGCATCAAAATATAATTAATATACAGTCCAGTCCACGGTCAAAGAGGTCAGTTAATAATTATAAACTAATGAATGAATGTGTGTGATTCTTACAGTACCTGCTGTCCACAGATAACAGTATGAGAACGCTCCTTCACTGATCACTGAATGAACCACTACATCTGACCCAATTCATTATATTTTTATAGAAATGATAGTAATAATAATAATAATAAATTATATTATATAGCGCTTCTCTGTAACTCAAAGACGCTTTAGAGTTTGAGGGTGGGTAGACAAACAAGGACAGGCAAAAACAACAAAACAAAAATAAATAAATAAAAAGAAAAATAATAAGAAATGAATAAAATAAAACAAAAATAAACAGAAAAGGCAGTCAAGAGGAATTTGATTGAGAGGGGGGGGGCTTAAGGATAGACAGAGTTGAAGAGATGGGTTTTGAAGCGGGACTGGAACAGGGCGAGGGACTCAGAGTCACGGAGGTCTTGGGAGAGGGAGTTCCAGAGCTTCGGGGGTGCCACAGAATAATAATAATAACTAGAAAATGCAATTCCTGAAGAAATTGCTAGTGGGAATGCTTTATGCTGAAAAGTAATGTGTAAGAAGAAAGTGAAGAATTTAGATTGAAATGATACATGAACACTGGGGGCTTGAATGTGTGATGAGAGAAGAAAAGAAAGTAAAAAGGCTTGGAAAAGCAGCAGAATATTTGAACTGCAAACCTTTGAACTAACTTGATGGTGAATGATCTGTCGCCATGCCAACGGCATTTGAAGAAATCTCAAAACTGTCCCGTAGATGTCTTCACGGCTGGACTGTTAGCACACATGTGAAGTTTTAGCACTTTTGAACATTTTCATAGGAGTTATAGCGACATCGTCTTTTATGGCGAGGGATGTGTTTCCATGGAAACGGCATATGGTGAGATCTCAGATTTGGCGTAGAGCTGTTGAGGCATGGACCGGTGATATACAAGTGAAGATTGGGGGACGATCGGACCGTGTCCATTGGACTTACAGCGACATCGTGCTTCATGGCGAGTGGTCTGTCGCCATGGCAACGGCATTTGAAGAAATCTCAAAACTGTCCCGTAGATGTCTTCACGGCTGGACTGTTAGCACACATGTGAAGTTTTAGCACTTTTTGAACATTTTCATAGGAGTTATAGCGACATCGTCTTTTATGGCGAGGGATGCGTTTCCATGGAAACGGCATATGGTGAGATCTCAGATTTGGCGTAGAGCTGTTGAGGCATGGACCGGTGATATACAAGTGAAGATTGGGGGACGATCGGACCGTGTCCATTGGACTTACAGCGACATCGTGCTTCATGGCGAGTGGTCTGTTGCCATGGCAACGGCATTTGAAGAAATCTCAAAACTGTCCGTAGATGTCTTCACGGCTGGACTGTTAGCACACATGTGAAGTTTTAGCACTTTTTGAACATTTTCATAGGAGTTATAGCGACATCGTCTTTTATGGCGAGGGATGCGTTTCCATGGAAACGGCATATGGTGAGATCTCAGATTTGGCGTAGAGCTGTTGAGGCATGGACCGGTGATATACAAGTGAAGATTGGGGGACGATCGGACCGTGTCCATTGGACTTACAGCGACATCGTGCTTCATGGCGAGTGGTCTGTCGCCATGGCAACGGCATTTGAAGAAATCTCAAAACTGTCCCGTAGATGTCTTCACGGCTGGACTGTTAGCACACATGTGAAGTTTTAGCACTTTTTGACAATTTTCATAGGAGTTATAGCAATATCGTGTTTTATTGCAGAGAGAGAGAGAGAAGAGAGAGAGAGGAGAGAGAGAGAGAGAGAGAGAGAGAGAGAGAGAGAGAGAGAGAGAGAGAGAGATTAGAACTGACTGCTGTCAGTTGGAGTGATGACATCATCGTGTTCCATTACACAGGTGTTTATAGTTGAGCTAACGAGCTATGAATATGAATAGGGTTTGGGAATTATGGCAGTTTAAAAAAAAAATATGAAGGCACATTTCAAGATTTCCCTCTAGCTGTGACATCACCCACTCCAGTTAATGTTAAAATCTGAAGAAAACCTCTTTAACAAGGTCTGAACAATGTTTAATATCTCTAAAAGTAAGAATCAGATTTAAAAGTTGTGTTACACGAATAATGTCGGAGAGATGTATAACATTTTAAAGTTGGAATGGGGTTTCTGAGTGAAAGTATGAATGAACAGTTAGCAGTTGAAGTCGCATGAAGATTTGTTGAAGTCTGAAGAATGTCTCCATTGACTTCCATGTTAAAAATGGGATGTATTATGGAATGTATCTCTGGAATTATGAAAGTTATGAATGATAAAAGTAATAGCGCCCGATTCCCGACCGAGCTGAACGTTTTGATGTTTGAACGGAGTTTCTGCGATGTTGAATGTGGGAGGAGAAGACGGACAAAATAATTGGACGGAATAATAATAACTTGTTTGTCCGTAGCATAACATATAGTTGGAATGCTGTATCAGCATTTCCACTAAATAATAAATGGAATTTATAAAGCGCCTTTCAAGGGACCCAAGGTCGCTGAGAGAAGGCTCTGTCCCCAAAGCTCCGGAGTTTGGCCTTGGGAGTGGAAAGCAAACCGGCTGAGGTGGATCTGAGGGTACGCTGGGGCCAGGTGGTGGAGGGCTTTGTAGGTAAGGACCAGGAGTTTGTATTGGATGCGGTGAGAGACGGGAAGCCAGTGGAGTTCTTTGAGGACCGGGGTGATGTGATGCCATGATTTGGGGTGGGTGAGGAGTCTGGCGGCCGAATTCTGGACACGCTGGAGTCTACTGAGGGATGTAGTGCTGATGCGGTAGAGATGAAGGCGTGAATGAGTCGCTCAGCTGCAGGGCGGGTGAGAGAGGGACGGAGTTTGGCAATATTGCGGAGGGTGAAAAATGAGGTTTTAACAACTTGGCGGATGTGGGGCTCAAGGGAGAGGGTGGGGTCAAATTACGCCAAGGTTGCGTGCCTGGGTGGGAAGGTGGAAACAGGGGTGCATAGTATCTTGCTGATGTTAAATCGGTCTGTCTTTGTGTAGAAGTGCATTGTGTCTGAATACAATAGGTGAAATCAACAATGCAGACACAAGTAAAGAACAAATTGAATCATGCAGGTACTGTAGATCAGCTGTAAAGAAGACAGACTATTCTAAGTGGCTGCAGAGACATTAGAAAGACAGTCTGCATCACTTTAGAGTCATGGGGAACTCACCTGGAGGAAAACATGAATACTGTGGTGGCGTTTTAATCTGTGTCTACATTTAATAGCCACCTCTCTGTCGGGTTGAGGGTTTTGACGCGCCTCTCTTTGTTTCCAAAGGAATGTAGCGGAGATCGTTGTTGAATCAGATGAGCTTTGTTCATTGGTCCAGTCGGCATAGAAACAGGAAGACACATTTCCTCGCTTCAGAGTAACTAAGTTATCAGTATCCAAAAAAGAACAAAAAGAACACGATCAAAACACTTTACCGCTTCCCCGTCTCATCCCCATCAGCTGTGTCCCGTTGTCCTGCCATATACAGGCATTTAGCCGTGCACGTGATACCTGACGCACATTTGACAACAAATAAGTGAGCCTTAAATTAATATCTTTTAAACCATAGTGTGACTCACAAAGATAAATGATTAAGAGTTTAATCTGTATATTATTATTAAGCCTAACGTTCAGATCATAGTAATGAAATGAAAATGGCTCTAACAAATACTTTCAGATGTAAAAAGGAGGAAATAGAACAATACTGGCTTTTTGAATGTAGTGGAGTAGAAATGTAAAAAAGTAATTGTGCTTCAGGGCATTGTCTGAGTAAATGTTCCAACAGCAGGATCAGGTGCATCACAGTATAACTATTACATGCTAACTGTCCATCTGTCTTACAGTCAAGATTTAAAATGATAACTGCTTTAACATTGATTATAAGCATTTCTAACTATATATGTCTGTGACCTGTTAGTCCCAGGATGCGTCTGCTCTGTGCTCTGGGTCTCTTCTTGGCCCTGCTGCATGTGACCTCCTGTCTGCTGATTGGAGCCTTCAACATCCGACAGTTTGGGGACAAGAAATCAAGAAATAAGGATGTCATGGATATCATCAAACAGGTCTGAAACTGAATTTGGAATTTAATATTAATTTTGTCTTGTTGTCTTGACTGTATGTTGGCAAGTAATAACGGAAAATACTGACCTAATATCTCAACATATTAATTTAGTATCCTAAAACACTAATTCAATTTTTAAAAAGTAATTTGTTTTGCCCATGTTTCTAATACTAATGACTTAAAGGTCATATTTGTTGACATATTTTTTACAGCTGTTTTAGGTATTAGTACTGCCTATGAATGTTAATGTGTAGAATTAGTAGTCTGCTCCTACCTAGAACAACAATTAACACCAATTGATTAATTAAACTGAAAAAAATAAGTTTTGCTGCACACCACTTTGTTTTAACAACATCATCTTCTAAAATTGCCCATTCATTAAATATGACGTCACTGCTTCAATAACTTCAATCTGATTCTTTTTCTTCAGATTGTCCTTCGCTATGACATCATTCTGATCCAGGAAGTCCTCGACAAAGATCTGGAAGCAACCAAAAGACTCATGAATCTTGTTAACCAGTAAGACTTATGAAGAGCAAACATAGTATTATTACACACAGACACGCAGACTCTGAGGGCTGCTTCATTCATCAAAATGTTATCTTAGTATTGACTACTGCAATATCCAAATCTCAGTAATCGCAGTATTTGGCAAAACACGTGAAAATATCTGAATGAAGTATTGTGGAGAAGTCCTGGCCTACAAAAAGTATTCTATAGACTTAATACAGATACACTTCATACTATAATCAATTCATATATTTCCTTTGTGTGTGTGTGTGTGCGTGTGCGTGTGTGTGTGTGCGTGCGTGCGTGCGTGTGTGCGTGCGTGCGCGCGCGCGTGTGTGTGTGTGTGTGTGTGTGTGTGTGTGTGTGTGTGTGTGTGTGTGTGTTAGTGTGTGTGTGTTTAGTGTGTGTTTCCCCAGCGGTTCTCCTCAGTTCAGAGGCATTGTCAGTGAGCCCCTAGGTCCCAGCAGCTATAAGGAGAGATACCTCTTCCTCTACAGGTAAAACACAAAAGGGCAAAAACAAAACACCAAGAGTCAAATGATCTTTTGTATGGTTTGCTTTCAAACATCAGTGAGCAGAAACAAAAAATAAAATATGTGTTTGATAAAGAGTGTTTAAAGCATAGAAAATGCTCCAGGAGTCTGGAAACGTCTTCAAAATAAGGATTCCATCTTTCCTCTGCAGGGTTCAGACGGTGTCCGTGACAGACAGCTTCCAATACAATGGCAACTTCTTCTACATACCATCAGTAGGATGGAGGGAGATCCATGTCTTCGACAGACCGCCCTTCGTCGTCAAGTTTTCCTCCACAGAGACCGGTATTAGAGAGACTCTGTTCTTTCACTGGAAATGTAGATTATCTATTATAGAGAACTAAGCACCAGACTTGTGTGAGAGGAGATCCTGAATTTTGTATTAGTGGTTGAATATAATGAAGTAGATTTAGGCCCCGTCCACACGGAGACGAAACGGAGCCCGAAAACAAAAACGGACCGAAAGTCGATTTAAGAAAAGTCTTCCGTCCACACGGAATCGGCTCAAGAAATGTGTCCGTCCGAACGAAACCGCTCGACCCGCTGTAGTACATATGCTGGGCCTGTACTTCCGCCACAAAATACACCAAAAGCAGCGAATAAGACCCCCCGAGCATGGTTGCCATGGTTGCCTGGTTGCCCTTCTGGTTATTCTCCACGGTGGATTTTGCAACATGTAGTTCACGTAGTTCTCCATGTCCACTTGTTGCTGATGGTTGTGGTAGAGGAGCTGTAGATTTTTGCACTAACATCTGTAGCATGGTCAGTAGCGTCTGGAGCACGAACGCAACCCTGTGATCTGCCATTGTTGTTGTTGTTGGCGAAACTCATCAGCAATGGGGTGAGCAGGAGAGATGGGGAGAGGCGGGGCTATGGCGTCATCGTTATCAGGAAATGATCGTATAGGGCGTACACACGGAGCCGCAAGCGTTTCGTCTCCAGACTTACCCACTTTGGGAGCCGTTATCAAAGTGTATTGTTTTTGGGCTCCGAAGCCGCGGCTCCGTTTCGGCTTTGTGTGGACGAACCATCTATACGATAAAGAACTTTAGTGGATACAACTGATATCGTCTCCGTGTGGACAGGGCCTTACTTACTTTAGCGGTATTTCTTCTGTTTTCATTGTCTCTCTTCATTCACTCCTCCCTCTCTCCTGGTCTCCAGCTGTGAAGGAATTTGTTCTGATCCCCATTCACACCTCTCCAAGAACTGTGGCAGAAGCTGCTCGAGAAGGGAAGAGGTCCACTGTAGATGAACTGAATGACCTTGATGACGTGGTGAAGGAGGCCAAAAGAAAATGGCATAACAATGTAAAACCCTACAACCGTAGAAACACCAAACTATTCTTTAGCCGAACTATTAGTAAAAGTAGTAGAAAACACTATTACTGGAAGCCCATATCTGCCAATGTGATAAAAACACAAGAAAATATCCGGTAAGTCATTTTAAATAAATTGTGAAACCAAACGTAAAAAAATATCTCAAAATAATACTTAGTTTACTACACAGTGAGAAACGTTCTCAAAAATCACATGGTATCAAAAACATTTAAAAGTCATAATTTTAAGATACTAAGTCATTATTTGGCAAACATTTCTAATTATAATAACTTAAAGAATCTTTGTTATTCACAACATTAGCAGAAGTGGGCTTCCATACAGATACTCTGTTTTTTCAGGTAGCGGGAGTAGTAGAGCCGCTTTTATGTAAATTTAGTGGATTTCCCCGACAGAGAGCAACATTTAGATAGGGGGCGATTACATTTGTTGTTTTGTTTTTAGATTGCCCATTACTATGACATTATTCTGATCTAGTTTTAAAATAATTAGTTTGAGCTATTTCCCTCTGCCTGCAGAACATCGTGGTGCTCGGAGACTTCAACGCGGCCGGCACGTATGTAACAAAGAGCGACTTGCAGAATATCCCCCTCTTCACCGACAACAACTTCCACTGTCTGATCGATGACGATGTTGACACTGCAGTGTCGGGGTCTCAAAAGGCTTACGACAGGTGGACACACACAGATAATCATAAAGAAACTTGCATGCACACACACACTCTTAATCACGCCTCTCTTCCTGTTCCTGCAGGATTGTAGTCACCACTGACATGAACAATGGAGTGGTGCCATGCAGCGCTGACGTCTTTAACTTCAAGAATAAATATGGTCTTACCCCGGCTCAGGTAACAACAACTTCCAAGTACCCCACTAGGTTTATTGCAGTGTCATTGTACTTAAATGTCTGAAGGTGTGGTGGTGGTCAAGAACAGTTTGCCTCGTTCGCATGTGTCCGCGGCGAGGGATCAAACAGCGGTCTCTCCAGCTCACTGTCACAGGGTGACAAATATCAATGCCTTCTCAGTGAGTATCCCAGCTTGACGCAGCCCACCTTTTCCGTCACCACTACCAAACACGGGGTCGAGCACCACATTGACACTAGAGGCCCCCCAGTCTATGCTAGGGCCCGACGGCTAAATCCTGACATGCTGGCGGTCGCCGGGCCCCACCCTCGGGCTTCCTTCCGGTATAAATAGGAAGGAGGCCCGACAATCTGCTCCCACACAAACAACTTTTCTTCAGCTATTCATGGAGCCAGTGGGGCCCAGAACTTAGAGGGCTACGCCTATACTCATAGAAGCTGGAGTTACAGTAGGTAACTTCAGTTCTATGAGTATAGGCTTCGCCCTCTAAGGCTATCGCTATTGTGTTAAGGGCGAAGCAAGATGTAGTCTGCGCCCCACTGGGTCCGCCCGGTACTAGAAGCACAGACACACCTGCTCAGATAACAACCCATGCCTATTGCGCCATGCGACTGGCGCATCACAGTCCCTGGAATATAGCATAACATGAATACTTTCCATGAGGGGACGAGGCTGGGAATAATACATACCTGCCGCTGTGAAAAAGTAGAGACGAAGGTCACACTTTGCCCAGCGACAAAAAGAGGGGGAACAAGGTCAGCTCTCTGCGTGCAGACAGGCAGGAGAGCGCACAGCTGGATCCCTGACATCACTCACTCTGACAAGACACTCCGTACTGTGTGTCAGAGAGGAATGGGAGACATCCCTCATATAAAATTGAATAAATGAACAGGGGGAAGACCAAGAAGCAGCAGTGCAAATGTCTTCCACTGACATTCCTCTGTGCAAAGCCGTGGAGGAGGAAATTCCTCTGGTGGAGTGCGCACTGATGTTCTCCGGGGGATCCACCCCAGAGGAGACATATGCCTGTGACACAGCCTCACACAGCCAGTGTGACAGCCGTTGTGCAGACAGAGGCTGCCCGAATGAGCGCTCTCTGTAATGCACAAACAGGCGCTGGGAACGGCGCCGGGTTAGGGCGTAAAACAGCTGAACTGCCATCTCCTTGGATCCGGAGACATGACGGAGCCACAGAGAGAGAGCAGACAAATCACTCACCCTTTTCGCTGATAGAGCCAAAAGTAATAGCCTACTACTTTGGCTGATAACAGTTTAAGGGGAACCTGATCTAAAGGTTCAAAAGAGCTTTGCTTAGTGCGCGTAACACCAAAGCCAAATCCCACTGAGACGCCAGTGCGCGTGACCCGCCAGTGTGCGTGACACAGGTCTGAGTCTCCGTACTCCTCGCATTAAACGGCTGGGTGGCTGCTGATCGCTCCCTCTGCCTGGGAGAGAGCGACCCCGCCCACGGAACTTCCCACGGTCTGCCTGACAGCGTACGCTGTAGGCATGGAAACCAGGACGCTCCCGTGCGCTCCGGGGCTATCAGGACCGCTGATAGCCGCTCCTCCCGCACTCGGTCCGGGAACCGAGGGGTCAGCGGAACTGGTTGGAAAACCGTATAACAGCACCCTGGGCCACGGCCGATGTGCAAACACGTCTACCCCCAGAGGGGGGTGATCCTGCGCTCTGCGAGCCCCTCTGTTCAATTCGCCGGGAATATATATTGCTCTGATGGAGAGCACCGTGTGTGTGCTCAGCCGCCTGGCTGCTGTTCAGAAGCTGCACAGATCGTACTCCTCCCTGGTGATTGAGGTAGGCTGCCGTGGCCTGTTGTCTGTGCGACGCATGTTTGATTGTACAGCAACGGGGCGAAGTGCTGGGATACTCCTCAAAACGGAGAGCAGCTCCAGCACATTTACCTCAGACGCACAGGGTCGATGCGCAGGCGAATGAACCACCTCTGGAGTCTCCTCCTGTGGGGGAGACCCAGGGGGATCACCACGTGACCAGCAGATTTTTAACATGAGTGTGTACAGAGTGCCACAGTGACCCGTCCTAAAACCCGGAAGTAAACTCCTTCCGGTTCCCTCGACATTTCTCCATAGGATTTTGGAAAATAGCTCAATTTAAGAGACGGATCACGTTTTGTTCAGCCGGATAATATCCACATGTCTACCCTACTTTTATAATTTTCGAATCATAAATCTAATCAATAGATTTATGATGGATAGATTACACTACACTCCTTGGACATAATTTTTCAGGAAAACCTCTCCTACGTTGAAAAATTAAAAAAATTAAGCAAACATTTTTAACAAAATGCCTCTTGAGGGCATGAAGTGACAAACACTTTCAACATGTCTCCATTAAGGCCCATTGTAAATTCAGCCTGATCTTTCCTCAGAGCAGCAGCTGCATACCTTTAGTTAATCTGCCAAAAAGGCCACATTATTGACCCGAAAGTACACACAAATTCTGCTACAAATGTACACAGCATTCACACGCATTTTCAGCAGGAAATGCATTATCTAGTTAGCTATTAGCTTCCTTTCCACCTTGTGCAAAGAAACCAGCTGTTATATGTTTGACTGAGCTATGTATGTATCAATTAACAAATTGGTCCACAAGGGGAAACTTTCTAAAGTATTTTTTTTGTCTATTCTCTCAGGCGAAGGCCGTCAGTGACCATTTCCCTGTGGAGGTGGAGCTACGGAACACAGGAACCACTACACAGACCCCCACTACACAGACCCCCAGACGGAAGCAGACCTACCACGATAGGTTTCTCTATGTTTTGTATGGTTTGAATGCTGTGAGCCGAGCTAACCGCTGTCAACAGTGGCGGCGCAAGAGTATTTTTATTGGGTAATCTATGGTAGGGCTAACCCATACAGTGGTGGGGCTCAAGTCAGTATTTGCAATGTAATTACATACACGCTATATCGCCCCCCTTGACAGTGAAACGCCACGCGTGAGGTTTAGATCAGTGGTTCTCAACTGGTCAGGCCTCGGGACCCACTTTTTACTTGGTCAATACATCGCGACCCAACATTTTGAAGCACTCAAATCTATTCAACAAAAAATCGTGCTGTAATATATACGCTTTTCAGAATACAATATTAATAAAAGTGAAGTACAGTGCATATATCCCTTATATCCCTTCACAGAACTAAAGTATGCTTTAAAAAAGGTTTAATGAGATGATGGAATCAAAGCTGAACTATATAAAAAGGCACACATGTTGAAAACCCAACCCCAGCAGGGGGGTCTGGGGGGATTCTCCCCCAGGAGATTTTTAGAAATACTAACATATAAACTACGCATTCTGGTACACTCTGAGAAGAAAATAAATAAATCTATTACTACCCGACATATTAATAATATTTTATGCCATTGTTTGTTTTTCACTTAGTTCTGACAGCTTGCTGAGAGAAGAGTAAAGAGGAGATAGTCTGTGTGACTTACTTTAAATTGTGGGTAAGGGTAGATAGCTCCCATTGTTCTGTGACCTGTCAATCATCAAACCGGGGGTCATATTTCATTATGTGTTCATTTTTATCTGAAGTTGTACCCATGGATGTATAAAGAATAGTTCTACCGCAAAGTTATTCTCCGTGGGGACTTCCGGCAACAATCTTGATTCTGATTGGCCAGAAGACTCGAAAAAACATCAGCAGAGATGTTTTATTGAGAAGATGATCACTACGTGACAGAAGTTTTCAAAACCGTTTATGGTCTCCGGTACTTCCAGTCGAACGCCTACTGCATGCACAGCGTTATAAAATCGGTCCTTCAAAATAAAAGTTTGCATTTTTTCCCCAAAAAAAAAAAAAAAATTCCAATTTATTTTTTCAACTTTTTTTTCTTCACTCACACATCCGCGACCCACTTAAAACGGGTCCGCGACCCACTTTTGGGTCGCGACCCACCAGTTGAGAACCACTGGTTTAGATTATTTCCCTGTCTCAATCAAAATGGAACTGTATGAAATAAAACGGCACATTTGTCTTGTAGTAAATAAAAAGGGATCACTGTGAACGTGACGTATGATAGTACACGTTGAAGATCCAATGGGGATACTGAATGGCGGTTCCGACTGATCTCATCAGTAAGGCATGACGCAGACCCAACATTTCGTTGCTCTGATTGGCTGTAGGTCTATTCAAATTGCATTCGGAGGCATTTTGATCTGACCGCGGCCGCGCTGATATTATAACGCCAGAGAATTTCCACACCTTTAGTGTATAAAACTCCCCACTACTTTGACTATTCCTTGCACCCCTCTTCTAGCATAACCCCGAATGGTCTAATCCATATTGCATCAGTAACGTGCACTTGTTGTAACAGCAGGATCAGTTTGTGTGTTGTGGACATGACCCGTATATTTTCGCAAGCCGTGTTCTCAACATTTAGCATTTTGCTTATTATTTAATTTAATTTGCTTACTTTAACACCATTTCTTGGTATGGCTGTAGCCTACCCCAGCCATACCCTGGCGCCGCCACTGGCTGTCAAGGACTGTAATGACCGTTGCTAAGGAGGATCAAGAAAGAGAAAGGAAAAGAGGTTAAAAAAAAAAAAGAATCTTAATAATGAAAATCTTTCCACAAAAATCAAAATGTTTTGCAAATGATTTGGCGGCAAATATTGAATTTACATTTACACCCTTTAATATTGGCTTTTAGATGAAGACACAAGACACACACAGTTCATAAATACAACTATTCTTCTGGCTAAAATACTTTTTTTTGAAAAGTCAATCAAGGAGTAATATGCCATGTTGTGTTTATGGTGGTTTTTGGTTTTCAACCTATTTTTGTTTTGTTTGTGAAATGTTGAAGTGGTTTTTGTTTTGTTTTTGTCTGAGATGGGAATGTCATCTCCTATATGTTATTGTTATGTCCATGTTTGTGTCTTTAGCCTGCTACAAAATTAAAAAATGTTTTTTTTTAAATGTGGCGGCCCACTTGCAATGCCTTCGCGGACCACTGGGGTGGCGCGGCCCACAGGTTGGAATATAGAGTTCTTCTGGAAACCATGCAGCTTTGAAAAATAATTAAAAAAAATTAAGAAATGCAGAATTATTTCATTGCAAACTTGTCTTTTTTTAAATGTCACTCACTTGTATGTAATATAGTCTTTAGTGGCAGGAGTTAAACTGTGTGTATGTAACACAGAAGGTATCAGCACTTACATCATTACATGTATTTTAGCGCTTTTCCAGATGCTCAAAGCGCTTTAAATTACATATTACATACATTAGACATCATGAATGCTGTGGACAATACTCACAGGAGCACATTAGGGTGAAGTGTCTTCAAGGACACAGTGGCATGTTGCCTGCAGTGAGTCAACACCGTATCAATGATTTAAACACAATGTTTCCCTGCTTCTTAAACCAAACCCAGAGTTGGTACGGTTGCAAAGAAACATATTTTTAGATAAAGCAGGATATAACATCCTTTAACCTGTTTTTCAGGTCTCAGGCTTGAAAATGCCATTCCCAGAACAAATGACCATATCTTCCCTTCTAAAAGGGTTAAATTAATAATCTTTGTTCTCAAAGTAATGATAAACCTGTGAGTTGGATGTAGAAGTGTCAGAATCAATATAGATGTTTTTTATTTTAAAGAAAATTCAGATTTTACAAAACTGTAAATTATAGTGTCCGTCCAAAAATTCTTTTTTACTTATAGTGAAAACTACCCTTGGATGATGGGTTAGTAGACTAAAAGCTTTAGGAATCCAAAGTACAACATATAATAAGTACCCTGTATCAAGATTGATGCAAAACAAGTGACATTTGACCTTTTTAGAGAGATTTAGCCAAAAAAAAACACTTCTGGGGTCATTTGGGTGGATTTGACCTATCTCTGGCCCCCCTTGCTCGATTTTGATGAATGAAATCTCTTTATAACCGCTAGAGCCAATGGAATCGAGGGAAAGTTATATACACACCAAAACGTTAACAAATAAGGAGTGAGAGTGACGCGTTACCAAAACCGGAAGCTGCATACACTCTGGTGGCTACCATTAGCAGCTAACTTTTCCGCTCCGATTTTTACATAAAAAATTGAATTATGGATTATAAATACTTTTTTCAAAGGTACAGGTACATTATCAACCTATGGATCAACAGTTGTAGCATTTATTTTTTTCGTTTTAATGCCATTGAACACGTCTTTTGACCTAATTGACAGCTACGGTGAGACGATCTGCCGTACAAACTCCGTAAAGGTACGTGTTGTGATGTCTGTGTTTGCTTCCCCTGTCGCAAGTTCGGATCGCTCAGTGATGATACTATATCTAAATAATCAGTGGAGTCTCAGCTTTAATCGGCTATATTGTATGTGCAGCTACGATAAGTAATAAGGGTATCTTTATCTTGAATTGTGTGCCGCAGTGCGTTAGAATTGTTTCGCTCAGGGGTCACTTAGACGCTTCTTATGAGACTTGTGTTTTGTTTTGGAAAAAATGGTTCATATCTTCAGTTAGCTGAGATTCTTCCCGTTAATCTGGTGCTACACATTAATAGTTTCATAAATGTTAAGAAGCCCTGAGACATTATCAAGAAAAAAACGGTGGGACCAATGGGGGACCGCCGTGCTTAAGAGGTTAACAATCTTTGTTTTGGTCAAAACAGTAGCTACTCAAATCTGATAGACCCCTAAGGGAGCTTGAGCACCTATATTTATGTTCATGGTTTGGATCAAAGCATCAGCTAAATGTAAAGTAATATAAGATATATAAATATCTTGTTTTTTAAAAACATTTCTGATATTGTTATGGTTTGTCATCAAGTCTGTATTTCATATATACCGCCTGTATACATACTTAAATAAAGGGTTGATCTAATGGCAGAAATAGCTCGGGTTACCGACACAATCAAATCAATTGTCCCTGAGCCTGAGGACAATCTGTCCAACAAATCCATTTTGAGGTGTTCCCTGCGGGCAGACAGAGACACAAACACAGGGGAAACCAGAGGTGATGAAAGTGAGAATCAAATAAAAGCATTAAAATCACGGTCTGACAAACCAGGACCTGTAATATTGTATTACGTCAAAACACATGAACACATATGAAACCATGTATCACAATAATAGCCCTGTTCGCTGTGTGTGTGTGTGTGTGTGTGTGTGTGTGTGTGTGTGTGTGTGTGTGTGTGTGTGTGTGTGTGTGTGTGTGTGTGTGTGTGTGTGTGTGTGTGTGTGTGTGTGTGTGTGTGTGTGTGTGTGTGTGTGTGATATTATAACTTGGATGTACTTGGTAAACAATGAACATAAATAATATCACTGAGCTTAATTGACTGTCTGGCGTGTGGCTTGTTCTTTCTAATCGTAGTACAATATTTAAATGATTTTTATAAACCTAGAGGGTGATGGTTTGCTGTATCGCCTGTTCATCTTTTCTCGTCATACCGAGTCTGCTATCCATCCCTCGTGACTAAGTATTCTTTGTTTGTCTCTTTGTGTTTTGAGCCTTTTGAGCCTTGAGTTCTCAGTTTGATCCAAGTGAGCGCTCCTGCTCCTGGTGTCTGGTGTCCACCGTAACAAAGTAGGACGTTGACAAAGACTTGGCGACAGATTTGAGTTTATTTATTGTTGAACACAATCAGCTATCATTCAATATATTATTTACACAAGCAATGCAAACCTCTTCTTTAAAGGGACACACAAACATCTTAAATACCTTTTACTCTTACCTGTATTGTTATTTAACAATCTTCTTTCGAACCAGTTTGAGAAACTCAACAAACATGTCTCTTTCACAGAAATCCTGACCAGGATACTTTAAGGTGGGGTAGGTAAGTTTGAGAAACCGGCTCGAGATACACTTTTTGTTATATTCCATGGAATGCTCTTAACATCCCGATAGCAATGAATATCTGAAGTGCTTTGACAAAAAATATATAAAAAATGTAATCTGTGGAAGCTGTAATACTGTAAAAAGCACGACCAATCATTGCCATTGACCATCAACTGGATGGCCTACCTGCCTGTCAGCCTTCCATCTGTGCACAAACTTATCTCGTGCCCTCATTGGTCATGTGCGCGTTCGTGTGTGTTGGAGGAGGGGCTCTCTAAGGAAGTGGCAGATCATTTCCGGCTGTGTATTTTCAAATTCTAGCGCACTCAAGCTGGTTTCTCCAAAATTACCTACCCTACCTTTAAGATAATCCACAGAGCTTGCTGCAGTTTAATGTAGGAACAATGTTTGTCTAATGAAGGCCGACATCTCTCCAAAGCTTTGCAACTAACACCGAAAGGATCTGAATTAATATGCAGAAATACAAGTCAAATGGGAAATATGTATTTTAGATGTCAGGGTACCTTTAAGCAAGCAAGGCCACAATATGCTTGGCTGACATTTTAACTATTCATACAGTAGCAGGAAAAGCAAAGAATAACAACATCAATACATATTAAATGTCCAACCATAGTAAAGGAACAGCTTCATAAGTCAAATGTAAATCACAGGTAACAACCGCTGCTGTGCGTTCAGGGCACAAACACGTGTAAATAACAGGGTAGCCCTATACTAAAATAAACATTTAAAACGTGCAGTTAATTCCATATTTATTCGCAAGCATATTAAGTATCTGTATTCAAAAACATTTGTTATATATATTCCCGATGCTGTCAGTAATGTTGGCAAACACATGACTAATGAGGCAATTAAGTCCTATATCTTTACGCTAAACTTTGAATATATGTCAGTATATATAAATATAAAGTTGTGCTCTGTCATTGAAAGTGAGTGTGTGTGTGTGTGTGTGTGTGTGTGTGTGTGTGTGTGGTGTGTGTGTGTGTGTGTGTGTGTGTGTGTGGGTGTGGTGTGTGTGTAGCTTCCCTAGAGCAAGTGGTGCTGCTCTGCATGAATGAGGGGTCGAGAAGACCTGATAAAGAGATTTATAAGTACAAGGGAAATTGAAAAGTCTTTGAATACATCAGGATAAATGGCATTTAAGAATACACAAGCTAAGCTGCATTTTGATGTACTCTGTGCAATGACAATAAAGTTGAATCTAATCTAAATGGTAATTAACATTAAGAGGGGGGCCTTATATTCCCCAACAAGTTTAAGAGCCCCTGATTTACAGTATATGGTCATTACTTATGCCAAGTGTACATTTATTTACAAAGAGTTTATATCTAACCCTCCTGTTGTGTTCGTTTCTCCCCTGGTCTGTTCTAACTGCTCTTACATTAACACAAACACCATGAATCATCACCAAGTGTTTTTAATGTCTCAGACTACGGTTATGAATAACTGCAGTAAATATATAAAGAATAGACACTGAAATGTATTCCAAAATAACCTTTTCTCGTCGTGTGTGTGTACTATCTGATGGATGAGCATAACCTAGGGTCACCCAAATGTAAAACACAATATTTATGATTGATGAAAGTAGTAGATTTGACCCGACACGACAGGAGGGTTACGTGTTTTTTTGCATGCAGTGTTTTGCTTCTACAGTATTTCCGTGCGTTCGGTATTTGCCCTTACGAAGTGGTGGTGGAGTGTCGTGCTGTGAGTGTGCGCGGACGGTGTGAAGGTGTGTGAGAGTGTGTGTGGACGAGGCTTTGTACAGCGTGTCTGTACCTGGCTGACATGAGGTTGTACAGAAGAGGGTTGACGGCGGCACTGAGGTAGAAGAGGACGGAGGACACCAGGTTAAAATACTGAGACAGATGGTAGAGAAAATACGAGTGTGTGTCAGAGTATGTACGGTTGAAGCCTGTGTCGTTGTGTGTGTTATCGTTGTACAGATCGTATGTGTTTGAATATACGTCTGTGCTCATATCTTCAGATTGTGCGCCGAAGTGTGTGTCAGTGTGTGTGTCAGGGTGTGTGTCAGTGTGTGTGTCAGTGTGTGTGTTGTGTTTCTACAGATGTCGCAGGATATTCCAACTGAGTCTGAGTGGTTGAAGGGTTCAGTATCAGAGTGTGTGTTCATCTCCGAGTGTGTATCTGTGTGTGTTTCCTGTCTGTCCGAACTGGTGCCCAGAGAAAGACTGAACATGGTCCGACCCACATGGAAGGGCAGCCAGCAGAGGACGAAGGCCAGGACGATGACTCCTGCAGGAGGAAGAGGAGGAGGAGGACGAGGAAGAGGATGATAGACTCATTATTAATCATTGACAGTTTTAACCATCCATCAGGACCAAAACCCAACCCCACAATAACTGTTTAAAGAGAACTGGTTTAACATTTTGAGACGTTTATTCCAAACTTAAACCCCCCTTGATATCAAGCCTCGCCTCTCAGACCTAAGCCACGCCTCTGATTTGTAAAGCCCGCCTGTAAGACTAAAGCCACGCCTCTCATTCTTAAACCCCCCTCCCAGTTGCCACGTTAAGTCCACCCTCAATTTAGTCAAATGTAAGGAGAGGGAAACAAACTCTGATTTCAGACAGGTTCAATCATACAGGTTCACAATTGAGACAATGGAAGATATTGATGAATACATTCTCGTCCAATCTGCATCCCAGAACTCAGCCTTAAGTTTGACCCAAATTCAGTTTCCCAAGATAGTTCTGTTTTAATGAGGGGACGAGCGTTACAAAGAGATTGTACACATCTGAAATCATACCCATTTTGTCATGTGGACAAGACGGAAAATGGGGTTGCAACAAAATGTCCCACTTGAAAAAGGACCTAAATGTTATAAACAAATGTGATCAATCTGAGCACCGCTTTCTGTGTGTTTGTGTTGTAATAAAGTGCTGACGGTGTGTGTCGGGGTGTGTTTCTCACCCAGCATTTTGACCGTGTGCCGGTGACTCTGGTCTCGGCGGCTGCTTTGAGGACGCAGCCACAGCGTGCGTCCAATCAGGCTGTAGACCAATCCCAGAATGCACAGCGGCACCAGGAAGTACAGGTTGGAGACGATGATCATGGCCGACAGCAGGCCGGAGGTGACGGCGTAATGCGTAAAGCGACACTCTCTTTTATCCGTCTCTCCTTTTCCTCCGCCCTCGTCTTCTTTCATTTTATTTTGACGCTCAGCTTCCACCTCTTCTTCTTGTTTTATTTCTCCTCCACCTCCATGTTTCCTCTCATCTCTTTCCTCTTTCTCCACTTTCTTTTCTCCCAAAATGTTTCCCTCCAATCCTATCATTGAGTATCCACTCCCTCTTTCTCCTCCACCATGTTTCCTCTCATCTCTTTCCTCTATTCCCACTTCTTTCTCTACTATCTTTTCTCCCCAGTTTATTCCCTCCAACCCTCCGTCCATTGAGGCCCAGTGCCCACTCCCTCTTTCCGCTCCACCTAACGCTCCTTCCTTGTCTCCTTCCCACCCTCCGTTCTCCCCCATCCGATGATGACTCCTCCCTCCCAACTTCCTCCACTCCCACCATGACCAACACTGGCGCTGCGCTGACGGCCGCCCCGAGCCACAGGCAGCCAATCAGAGCCCTCGTTCTGCGCCGTGTGACCAGGGTCTTGGCTGTGATTGGCCAGCAGACGGCCAGGTACCTCTCCAGCGACAGGAAGGTGATGTGGAGGATGGTGCAGAAGGTGCAGCACTCGGACAGGAACATGGTGAGCTTACAGGCCATGTCTCCTAAATACCAGGGGCTGGGTCTCCAGAGCTGGAAGACACACAACAATCACGTACGCTCGGTTACAGCTTTATTTCTGAAGAACTTCAACGATATTTCATAAAGAGAGCAAAGCAGGGTGGAGCCAACTGCAGGACGTACACAGTTTCACTGAGACATACCTTAAAGGTCCCCTATTGTGCAAAATCCCCTTCTTCATGTCTCTTCTACATCAACATGTGTCCCCTCTTCTTCATGTCTCTTCTACATCAACATGTGTCCCCTCTTCTTCATGTCTCTTCTTCATCAACATGTGTCCCCTCTTCTTCATGTCTCTTCTATATCAACATGTGTCCCCTCTTCGTAATGTCTCTCCTACATCAACATGTGTCCCCTCTTCTTCATGTCTCTTCTACATCAACATGTGTCCCCTCTTCGTCATGTCTCTTCTACATCAACATGTGTCCCCTCTTCTTCACGTCTCTTCTACATCAACATGTGTCCCCTCTTCTTCATTCTCTTCTACATCAACATGTGTCCCCTCTTCTTCATGTCTCTTCTACATCAACATGTGTCCCCTCTTCTTCATGTCTCTTCTTCATCAACATGTGTCCCCTCTTCTTCATGTCTCTTCTATATCAACATGTGTCCCCTCTTCGTATGTCTCTCCTACATCAACATGTGTCCCCTCTTCTTCATGTCTCTTCTACATCAACATGTGTCCCCTCTTCGTCATGTCTCTTCTACATCAACATGTGTCCCCTCTTCTTCATGTCTCTTCTACATCAACATGTGTCCCCTCTTCTTCATGTCTCTTCTACATCAACATGTGTCCCCTCTTCGTCATGTCTCTCTACATCAACATGTGTCCCCTCTTCTTCATGTCTCTTCTACATCAACATGTGTCCCCTCTTCGTCATGTCTCTTCTACATCAACATGTGTCCCCTCTTCTTCATGTCTCTTCTACATCAACATGTGTCCCCTCTTCTTCATGTCTCTTCTACATCAACATGTGTCCCCTCTTCTTCATGTCTCTTCTACATCAACATGTGTCCCCTCTTCTTCATGTCTCTTCTACATCAACATGTGTCCCCTCTTCTTCATGTCTCTTCTACATCAACATGTGTCCCCTCTTCTTCATGTCTCTCCTACATCAACATGTGTCCCCTCTTCTTCATGTCTCTTCTACATCAACATGTGTCCCCTATTCTTCATGTCTCTTCTATATCAACATGTTCCCCTCTTCTTCATGTCTCTTCTACATCAACATGTGTCCCCTCTTCTTCATGTCTCTTCTACATCAACATGTGTCCCCTCTTCTTCATGTCTCTTCTACATCAATCGTAATCGGATCGTGTTCAAATCAATAGGCACGCATGACAATGATAATAATGATCACGCCACCAAACACACATTCAAACTAAAGGAACCAGCCTGTTTGGAAAATGTAAGAAGTAGAAAGTACAGGTATTTGTGTTCAACATGTAAGAAGTAGAAAGTACAGGTATTTGGGTTCAAAATGTAAGAAGTAGAAAGTACAGGTATTTGTGTTCAACATGTAAGAAGTAGAAAGTACAGGTATTTGGGTTCAACATGTAAGAAGTAGAAAGTACAGGTATTTGTGTTCAAAATGTAAGAAGTAGAAAGTACAGGTGTTTGTGTTCAACATGTAAGAAGTAGAAAGTACAGGTATTTGTGTTCAAATGTAAGAAGTAGAAAGTACAGGTATTTGTGTTCAAAATGTAAGAAGTAGAAAGTACAGGTATTTGTGTTCAACATGTAAGAAGTAGAAAGTACAGGTATTTGTGTTCAACATGTAAGAAGTAGAAAGTACAGGTATTTGTGTTCAAAATGTAAGAAGTAGAAAGTACAGGTATTTGTGTTCAAAATGTAAGAAGTAGAAAGTACAGGTATTTGTGTTCAAAATGTAAGAAGTAGAAAGTACAGGTATTTGGGTTCAAAATGTAAGAAGTAGAAAGTACAGTATTTGTGTTCAAAATGTAAGAAGTAGAAAGTACAGGTATTTGGGTTCAAAATGTAAGAAGTCAAAGTAAAAAGTCGTCAGAAAAATAAGTAGTGGAGTAAAGTACTGATATCAGAAACATGTACTTAAATAAAGTAACAAAGTAACTCCACTACTTCCCCCCTCTGGTGTGTGTGTGTGTGTGTGTGTTTGTGTGTGTGTGTGTGTGTGTGTGTGTGTGTTGTGTGTGTGTGGTGTGTGTGTGTGTGTGTGTGTGTGTGTGTGTGGTGTGTTGTGTGTGTGTGTGCGTGCGCGTGCGTGCGCGTGCGTGTGCGTGTGTGTACCTTGTACAGATCCAGAGGCAGCAGGAGCAGGATCAGCAGGTCACTGACGGCCATGCTGCTCAGGTACAGGTAGGTAGAGCTTCTCATGTGAGGTCGCAGCCAAACCACCAGAATCGTCAGAATATTTCCAGAAGCCCAAAGAGCATCAGTGGGATATAAATGACAGTCACGCACACTGGAAGATAAAATAATAATCATGGTTTTATTAGAATCTAACTGCATCATGTATCACTTCCTGCCCCCTGGTCTGGAGGTCAATGGTTTTCTGAATGTGTTTGTAGTTAGCCTGAAATAAGGTCTGTGATTTTAACAGTTTGTTCTACGAGATAAAATACGTCAGTAAATTCCCCACTGGTGGATTTAAAAACAGCAGTTGCTAACAAGTGACATTTTTAAGTATTCAGAAAAAGTCAGAATGTTTAGGAAAAAGTCAGAATTTTTTTTTGATTTTGTGAAAAAGTCAGATTTTTGAGATTTTGAGAAAGAGTCTGAATTTTGAGAAAAAGTCTGAATTTTGAGAAAAAGTCTGAATTTTTAGAAAATGTCTGAACTTTTAGAAAAAGTCTGAATTTTTAGAAAAGTCTGAATCTTTTGAAAAAGTCTGAATTTTTAGAAAAAGTCTGAATTTTTGAGATTTTGTGAAAAATACCAACAAATTCTCTTTTTTTGTTTTGACTACTTCCATTCTGGAGAGGATCACAAATACATGGATCCTGAGATTGAACCTCAAGCCGGTGATCTTTCTAACATGAAGTCATGTGACCGTGCTGTAGTTCCTTTATAGGCTAACGTTAGCTTCTTACTTCAGAAATCCTAAAGAGGTGTTAATATGTGGAGATTACCCTGCTGAACTAAACCTGTAAATATCATAAACGTTGAGATTACTTTGTATATAATAATCCAAAATCCCATGGAGAAATCCATTGAACCAGAGATGCTGCCTTCAGGGGACACTACAACAATATGACACCCCTGCACCTTTTTATTCCTCTGAAGCAGGGGCCACATCACTAGAGGTTTATTGCCTCATACATTCAGTTATAAATTAGGAAAATCAATCAAAAGTAGGTAATTGATGCTTGTGAGTGTTGGCAGCTCATCCCTTAAAACAGACGCTTCAGATTGATTATAATGAGGAGAAATATGAAGGGTGTATTTCAAGCTTGTTATGTGAATAAATTATTGGGCTTTTTTCTCAACAACTAAGATATGTTAGAGAATGTTTCCAACTTTAATTGACTGAATTTATTTGAAAAGTGGTCTTATTAACACATGAATACTACTGTGTGATATATTTTTACATGTATACTTAAAGGTAGGGTAGGTAAGAATGGAGAAACCAGCTCGAGTGCGCTAGAATTTGAAAGTACACAGCCGAAAAAATCTGCCCCTTCCTTCAGACTTCCTTACAGAGCCCCTCCTCCAACACACACGAACGCGCACATGACCAATGAGGGCACGAGATAAGTTTGTGCACGGCCCGGCTAAAATAACTGGTCGTGCTTTTACATCGCCACGGCTTCCACAGATGCAATTTTTGTATGTATTTTTTGTCAAAGCATTTAATATATTAATTGCTATCGGGATGTTAAGAGCATTCCATGGAATATAACAACAAGGGTTTCTGAAGTGAATTACCTACTCCACCTTTAAGAAGTACAATAAGACAAGCACAAGTTTCATTTGTGGGCCGTATTACATTATACTTTTTTAATTTGCTACTGGCTGCATTTGGCCCCCGGGCCGTAGTTTGGACACCCCTGGTCTAAAGTCATGGTGCATTATTGTCTTTTGACCCACCTAACTCGATGAACCCAAACATATGTTCGTCCAACTGGCACTCCTCGTTCAAACACCCCTCGGAGAAGCCAGATGTTCGGCCACAGTTTCTGTCCCCACAGCCGCTGCCCGTGCCTTCCAGCTCCAAGAGATCCATGACGATGCAGAGTGGCGGGGGGTCGGAGAGAAACAGTGAAATCTGAGAAAGCGGCGGGGGGGAGAAAGTGTCCCCGGGTTACAGGACGCAGAGGTGACGCACAGCCATGGATTTCCAATGACGCTCAATCACAGATGACACTAGAGGGGAGGAAAGGGATGTGTGGTGAGAGACAGAAACATATTTACAAGCAATCACACACATTTAATGTAACTCTCAATGGGTGTTTTCATTTTTTTATCCCCCTTAAATAACAGAATTAATTATATTATTTTTGAATGTTTTTGTTGAATTATTATTTGTGCTGTTCTTTATTTATTCATTTTATTTTTGTTTATTTATATATTTTTTTCATCACGTAAGTATTTTTTTTTATGCCACTTAAATATAATTATTGTTAACAATTATTTTAATTTGTTTTCTATAATTATTTTAATCATATTTAGGTCTGTTATTAAAATAAATCTGATGGTTTTTATTTGTATTTTTTTTCGATTAAAGGAGATTTAAGGTCAAATTAAATCAATAATAGAACATTTTATTTTAAATTATATTAGACATAATATCATTATCTTAAAACCAGCTTTAATGTACCTCGAAATATCTCAGAGTTAATATATATATTTAGTATTTATTTATTTGTTTAATTATCATTATTTCAGTACAAAATACTACATGTGTAGAAAAAATTAGTGAATAAAAAATGTTTTAAGAAAGATTTAAACTCGTATACAAGATCAAATAAGATAAGACAAGATTAGACAGGTAAGGTGATTATTATGTATATGACATTTTAATTCATGTTCAAATTGATAATTATAATTTTTTCCTTCACGTAAAAAATAAATGCTATTGAATATTGAACAAAGTATTTACACAAACTAATTCAATAAAGGAAAAAGGAAAATAAGCAACATATGCAGTTACATCCATTCAGGATATTATACTATTACATTAAAATGTAATTAAATACATGGTGCTGCTAATGTTGAGCTTTTGCTACTTATCATCTATACATCTCAAAATAATACACATTAACACATCTACAATATAAACAAGTGACATTTCATTATTAAACTACTTATAATTTTCCTGCTAAATAAACTGCCCTTCCCAGTGAAATAAGCAAAATTAAACAAGCCAACACACACACACACACACACACACACACACACACACACACACACACACACACACACACACACACACTCGCATGCATTTTACATTAAAGGTAAAATAAAAATGCTCACTGTTTGAGAGGAGCTCCATTGCTTGACGTGTCTTCTCTGCTGCGCTCACACACCGTTATGAACACACACACACACACACACACACACACACACACACACACACACACACACACACACACACACACACCACACACACACACACACACACACACACCCCTCACTCTCCCTTCTTATCTCCCTCTATCTTTCTTAGACATTGGATGTAGCTGTTGCATATCTAGTAGTTTAATCTAGTAGTTGTTTCCATTATGCATAATGAGTATTTAATAATATTTCTGTTTTCAGTTTGTATTACTAGTTACCCTGTTTACAATGTATTAGTTTAAAGAGTCCCTATTTAGCTTTTTGGTTTTCCAATTCTATATATATTATTCTGAAACGGACCAATCTGCACAATGACTACTTTTACTGTCGCTACTTTCACTATATTTTGATGAGAATAGTTTTCTACTTTTACTTGAGGAACATGTGAATGCAGTACTTTTACTGTAACAGAGTATTCCTACACTCTGGTACTTCTACTTTTACTACAAGATCTGAGTACTTCTACTTTTACTCAAGTACAAGATCTGAGTACTTCTACTTTTACTCAAGTACAAGATCTGAGTACTTCTACTTTTACTCAAGTACAAGATCTGAGTACTTCTACTTTTACTAAAGTACAAAATCTGAGTACTTCTACTTTTACTAAAGTACAAGATCTGAGTACTTCTACTTTTACTCAAGTACAAGATCTGAGTACTTCTCCTTTTACTAAAGTACAAGATCTGAGTACTTCTACTTTTACTCAAGTACAAGATCTGAGTACTTCTCCTTTTACTAAAGTACAAGATCTGAGTACTTCTACTTTTACTCAAGTACAAGATCTGAGTACTTCTATTTTACTAAAGTACAAGATCTGAGTACTTCTCCTTTTACTAAAGTACAAGATCTGAGTACTTCTCCTTTTACTAAAGTACAAGATCTGAGTACTTCTACTAAGTACAAGATCTGAGTACTTCTACTTTTACTCAAGTACAAGATCTGAGTACTTCTCCTTTTACTAAAGTACAAGATCTGAGTACTTCTACTTTTACTCAAGTACAAGATCTGAGTACTTCTATTTTACTAAAGTACAAGATCTGAGTACTTCTCCTTTTACTAAAGTACAAGATCTGAGTACTTCTCCTTTTACTAAAGTACAAGATCTGAGTACTTCTACTTTTACTCAAGTACAAGATCTGAGTACTTCTCCTTTTACTAAAGTACAAGATCTGAGTACTTCTACTTTTACTAAAGTACAAGATCTGAGTACTTCTACTTTTACTAAAGTACAACATCTGAGTACTTCTCAAGTACAACACCTGAGTACTGTCACACGACATAAAATAAATAAATATGTGATTGAAAAACACTTCAAACCAACAGAAGTAATTAAACACAAACTGTCAAAAAGGATTGATCAATAAATAAGTGTACATTTTTCCTAATATAACAATTGATGCAAAATATGTTTAATTTCAGAAATAAAACTATAAGTTGCAAACAAATCATTTGTGTAATCATGTAAACTATAATTATTTTTCTTTGTTTTAACATGTCTTTTTGTTTGCAGTTCTCTTTGCTTCTTTCTCAATGATCAGACTTTTGCTCTCGCTGCAGCTTCTCGTTTCCGCTCCCTCATTTTTTGTTTTGATTCTAACACCAACATCCCAGGTGGGCGGGACTTTCAGGGGTGCGTCCCCATTGGCTACTCAGTTTTTTGAGTGACAGTCCACTACACCACAGATCATACAGTGCAACTCACGCAGCAAACTCCTGAGTCCACTCGGCCACGTTAGTGTTGGTGTCTCCTGGAGAGTTTCATGAACATATCGGACTTATCTTATGGATTGCTGTGCATTATACTTGTGTTGTGTAGTTTATACTTTATTCCAACTTTAAATATTTTAACACCTGAACACACTGCTGCTGCTAAATAGTTTCCCAATTTGGGATTGATAAAGTGTCTGTCTGTCTATTTATTTATTTTATAGATACAAAAACACATCTATGTATTTTCAAGCTAAAGGTGATACACAAACTGTATACTGTTATTTTTTCAAAGACATGTTACATTTCAAAAGCATATATGCTATGTTTAGGACAAACAATTAAAGACTGCTTTAATTGAACAAATTCTACAATATAAAAGTGGCAGATTTGCTTTATTAAACAGACCAGACCTAGGCTGCATACCAACACAATTAGGAGCATGCTCACATCTTACTATGTTGGTCTGAAGAGCTGAAGCATTCATACACAATGGATACAAACTGTGTTGTCTCATTCTATATCCTGTGAGAAAATGATATACATTTAGCATTACAAACTCAACATGCTATTCCTGAGGAAGATCTGAATAATCAACAGGTTTGAATGGAATCTCTAACATTTTCATGTAGAATAAAGACAAAAGAGTGATTATACAAATTACATTTATTGAAATTTGAACCAGAAGATGAAGTCTCAAAGAATGTTTTAAATAAAAGGACATAAAACAAAAAGGTGGATAATAATAAAATCTATTAAATGTATATGTAAAGACATTTGGTCAAATGAAATGACACTGAGCCAGTGATAACAGCAACGCCCAGCATGAAGCTGGTGCAGGTCTTTCTTCATGAAGCTGGTGCAGGTCTTTCTTCATGAAGCTGGTGCAGGTCTTTCTTCATGAAGCTGGTGCAGGTCTCTCTTCATGAAGCTGGTCCAGGTCTCTCTTCATGAAGCTGGTGCAGGTCTTTCTTCATGAAGCTGGTGCAGGTCGTTCTTCATGAAGCTGGTGCAGGTCTCTCTTCATGAAGCTGGTGCAGGTCTTTCTTCATGAAGCTGGTGCAGGTCTCTCTTCATGAAGCTGGTGCAGGTCTTTCTTCATGAAGCTGGTGCAGGTCTCTCTCCATGAAGCTGGTGCAGGTCTCTCTTCATGAAGCTGGTGCAGGTCTCTCTTCATGAAGCTGGTGCAGGTCTTTCTTCATGAAGCTGGTGCAGGTCTCTCTTCATGAAGCTGGTGCAGGTCTTTCTTCATGAAGCTGGTGCAGGTCTCTCTCCATGAAGCTGGTGCAGGTCTCTCTTCATGAAGCTGGTGCAGGTCTCTCTTCATGAAGCTGGTGCAGGTCTCTCTTCATGAAGCTGGTGCAGGTCTCTCTTCATGAAGCTGGTGCAGGTCTTTCTTCATGAAGCTGGGTCCTGAAGCAGGTCTCTCTTCATGAAGCTGGTGCAGGTCTTTCTTCATGAAGCTGGTGCAGGTCTCTCTTCATGAAGCTGGTGCAGGTCTTTCTTCATGAAGCTGGTGCAGGTCTCTCTGCATGAAGCTGGTGCAGGTCTTTCTTCATGAAGCTGGTGCAGGTCTTTCTTCATGAAGCTGGTGCAGGTCTTTCTTCATGAAGCTGGTGCAGGTAGGTGCGGTCTTTCTTCATGAAGCTGGTGCAGGTCTCTCTTCATGAAGCTGGTGCAGGTCTCTCTTCATGAAGCTGGTGCAGGTCTTTCTTCATGAAGCTGGTGCAGGTCTCTCTTCATGAAGCTGGTGCAGGTCTTTCTTCATGAAGCTGGTGCAGGTCTCTCTTCATGAAGCTGGTGCAGGTCTTTCTTCATGAAGCTGGTGCAGGTCTCTCTTCATGAAGCTGGTGCAGGTCTCTCTTCATGAAGCTGGTGCAGGTCTCTCTTCATGAAGCTGGTGCAGGTCTTTCTTCATGCCCCCCCCCCCTCCGTGGATCTGATGCTGTCCCCTCAGAGGAAGTGAGAAACGGGAGAAGAACTCTGGACACCACGCTGTCTCAATGATCCACACTGTTAATATGAGAGGAAAATAAATGTTTTAGGAAATGAAAAATATGAAGTTAACTATCAACAGGTCTCCATATAGAAAAAAACAAATTAATTGTGCCATTAATTCAACCTTTTTTTAATGGAATTGGAAATGAATAGGAAGAGAGCTCAAATCTGATACTTAAAACGAGTAGCCCATGTGTAGCATTTGCAATACATAGAAGAGAAGCAAAGCTCAACATTTGTATGACAAATAAAACTCAGCTCAGGGGCATCATGGACGGTAGGTTTTCCTTCAAAGAGAAGTAGTAAACTCATTCTCCATTGATTTTCATATCAAATGAGCGTGTTAATAAAATAAGCTATCATGGCTTATACTTGCATATCTAAACAGGATCATGAAAGCCTGTTGGTAGAGGCAGGCACACAAGTCCGTTTGGGTGTGTCTGCCGGTGTCTGACCGCTCACACACTGCTAGCTAAGTAGCTAACTGTCCCTGCTGTTAGGCTACTTAGCTAGCATTGTTATGGATCAAAAGTTAGCAAAACCTAACTTTCATAGCACAGCTTTGCTTTACTTCTCACTTAACACAATAAAGAAACAGACAGTATAGTACAGCACAAAAAACACAAATGATCATACTTACATATTATTTCACTTGTAGTATTATAATAATTGAAATGCTGGTTCTTCTGGGGGTGTTCTACCCACGCTCAGCTACCGCAGCTGCACTGTACAATCGCCGGAGGACTGGGCTGTCACTCAAAAACTGAGTAGCCAATGGGGACGCATCCCTGAAAGTTCTGCCCACCTGTGGCGGAACTTTCAGGATGCTAAAGAATTGAGAAAGAAGCAAAGAGAACTGCAAACAAAAAGACATGTTAAAACAAAGAAAACAGACTTATAGTTTACATGATTACACAAATGATTTGTTTGCAACTTATAGTTTTATTTTTGAAATTAAATATATTTTGCTTGACTCAGTTTTTTTTCTCTTAAACTCTTAGTTTTGCTTGATTCTGAGAAAGTGTTGCTTTATCTTAATGACACAAAACTAATTCCATACAAGCCAGGGTTATAGTGACTTTATATCAACGTTTTCAGCTCGCACTAACTTGCCCAGAGACAGTGGGGGTGCCTCGCGCCGTCTTGTCCATTAAACGAGTAATGCTAATGCCCTAATTGTGTTCAGAAAAAGCATTTCTACAGTGTATAAATGTCACTTCTCACTCCTAAAATGTGGGAGCTGCCATGGGGTTTGCAGGTAAACTCCGTACTTTGGTGTAGTTTCACGACAGAGAACGTAACTGAGGGGAAAAGTTATGCTAATGTTAGCGGCTAATTACGCTGTGAGTACAGAGAAAGTGGCATGGTGGGTGCCGTGTCCGTACTTACTTTTCCCATGGGCAATGTGTATTACTACTGTTACAACATATTTATAGAAAAGAAAAAAAATAATATGCGTTTATTGAAGTACAATGCCCATAAACTACATGTCCCACAATGCACCTCGTTCTGTGACCTGCGCACTTTATAAAGAACCGCAGTGACGCGTCCTAAAACCCGGAAGTATGTTACCATTTTTACCACGTCCGGTTCCTTCGACAAAAAGCAATGCAATTTCTCCATAGAATTTTGGAAAATAGCTCGAAATAAGGTCTGTGTTTGACACAAATTGAAGAGACAGATCACGTTTTGTTCTACGACATTAAATACATCAGCAGTGACCCCGCTGGTGATTTTTAAAGAGTTGACGTGTCTGAAAAACGATGGTTGTTAACATGTGGCTGAATAGGACTACAGAAGTTGTCCAGGCCGTTTTACGTCATTACACCGAACACGTAAAACACTCCCGCTAAGTTAGTTAGCCCTATTCTGCTTGAAAGCAAGTACCTGCCTCCTGCAAACTGTTCAAACAAACGCTTCAACTTGTACCATTTAGAATCTGTATGTGTGAATATGGATCTTAAGTTGGCGTGACGTTGAAGCAGCGACCCTGCTGTAGTTCGTTTATAGCATAACGTTAGCATTTTGCATCTGGCGACTAGATTTATGATTCGAAAATTATAAAAGTAGGGTAGACATGTGGAGATTATCCGGCTGAACAAAACGTGATCCGTCTCTTAAATGTGTCTCAACCACAGACCTTATTTCGAGCTATTTTCCAAAATTCTATGGAGAAATTGCATCGCGTTTTTGACGAAGGAACCGGAAGAAGTTTACTTCCGGGTTTTAGGACGCGTCACTGCGGTTCTCTATATCAGCCGTTTCTAGCAGCGGGAACAGTGAGTGCACCCTCTCTTTAGCAATATGTGGGTTTCACAGGACATGGTTACACATATGATCTTATAGAATATGATGCATTGCTGCAGATTAAACTAACCAACATAATGTTAAAGGTGGGGTAGGTAAATTTGAGAAACCGGCTTGAGATACACTTGTTGTTATATTCCATGGAATGCTCTTAACATCCCGATAGCAATGAATATCTTCAGTGCTTTGACAAATAATACATAAAAAAATGTAATCTGTGGAAGCCGTAGTACTGTAAAAAGTACTGGGTCCGAATGCTTCTCGTTTTGCGCCGTACCGTTCAAATGAAATCGCCGCCAATCATATTTCCACGCTCGCGCCAGGGCCGGGGAGGGATTACAAGACGTGCATCTTGTGCTGCATTCACTTGCACTCGGACATTAGAGACTTTCTCTCATAAATGTCCTATGAGCCACAACTTTTCTTTCAAAACAAAGCTGCCAACTGGGGTGGCAGCTGGGGTGGCAAGGCCTATTTTTAGGGTGGCAGTTGCCACCCCATGCCACCCCGGAAGGTGAAACTATGTTTCTAGCTACAGTACAGATGCAACTAGATGAGCTGTTAACTCTCGCTCTGACTTTTTTCTTTTTAATCACACACGCATTTTTCCCACCCGCATTCCGCGAAGACCCCCTACTGTGCCTCTGATTCGCAGACTGTTGGTGGGGGGAAAAAACGCTGACGGGATGCTGAATGTGATTGGACCAATGCGTTCACAGACACACACAGACAGTGGAACAGTCGTACATGCAGAGCGCTGTTTGCAGTGGACATAGCGGAACATTTTGACTCGTTGGGTTGTGGCGATGTCTCGCAGATAACACAGATAATACAGATAATACATATGAAAAGTATAATTTGCTCAGAGTCCAGAGACAGTTGTGGTTCGGTCCGGATCCGGACCGGAGTCGGACTTTGAGGATGCTTGCTCTAGAGCAGGGCTATTCAATTGGCGGCCCGCGGGCCAAATCCGGCCCCGGGGTGATATTTACTGGCCCTTTGAGTATAATGTTAAAAAGTAATCTACTTTTTTTTAAAAATTCTGGCCAGAGTGCCTTTATTCTAGAGAGGGTGTTACATTGAGAGAGAGGGGAAGCCAATGCCTGCAAACTTCAGCGGGCTCGGGTTTCGAACCTGTAGTGACAACTCCTGTCATTGATTGCATTTCTGCGTGAATGATTAGATCATTTCACCTAAATTAAATCAAATGAAATGATGTTGATGGTTAAATTAGTTTCACATGTAGGCCTACTGAGTTCTGAACTTGCCATTTAGATCTATAAAGGCCTTGGGCTATGTTGTATGATTTAATTAAACACAATATATGCACTCCACTATGCTGTTGTCAGTGGCGTTTTATATGTACAAAAGTGGTGGGGCACAAAAAACGTAGATGTCTATATATAAGCTTCTGCAGTGATGTGCAGTGGCTGTGAGGCACTGGCACTGACTCTGACTCTTCAGGTTTACAAATATATATTTTGACCTAAACCAAAATATAATATTATTTTCAAAAGCTTTTTTTGTCTGATGCTTTGATTAATTTTAAACAGACAGTTCAACAAAAGGATACCCAAAAATGTAATTTTATCATTTAAATATTGAATTGTTCTCTCAGTAAGATCCCATTTTCAATAAAATGGCGGTCTTACCTTGACTTGAAGATGAAGTCCATTTGCCTATCCTTCTGGACAAACATTTCTATTACTTTTTTGTAAAAGTCCTCCTTATCTTCTTGTAGTTTCAAAAGTCTATCATAAATCTAATCGATAGATTTATGATTCAAAATGATAAAAGTAGGGTAGACATGTGGATATTATCCGGCTGAACAAAACGTGCATTTATCTAACAGGTACGTTTCCCACAGATCTTATTTCGAGCTATTTTCTAAAATTCTATGGAGAAATCTCATTGTTTTTTTGTCGAGGCAAGCCATGCGCAGCTTACTTCCGGGTTTTAGGACGTGTCACTGCAGCTCTCTCGTCTCCTCTTCACACACCACACTTTTCGCGGCACACGTACTTACAGCCAATCAGCTCTGAATTATGTGAGATGACGTATGGTGGGGATGGCAGCTCAGTGCCCCTATGGTCATTATTTTTTTGCCACACACATTAAATAGGAAAACACTCTGAGCATGCGCATCTAGTTTTTAGAGTCACCGTTCACTTAGACAGTGAGAGGGAGGGGCATGATCAGGTTTTGTCCCACATGGCTCTAAACAGCTCAATAGGCACACACTGTAGACACTAATTAGAAGAACACAGACTAAAACAGCAATGTACAGACGAATCAGATGATTAACCATGATCTTAAAATATATATATTTTTTATTTATTTTTATTTTTTGGATTTTTTGTAATCATTATTTGTAATACTTTCTGCTGACACTAGGTGGGGCTGTGCCCCACCTGCCCCTAATGACCAGTCGCCACTGGCTGTTGTATATTAACTGTATCTGAAGCTCTTAATATGATTGCTCATATTTCAAGCCATCTTTTTCCCGGTCCCTTGCTTTGGATCATTTTCATCAACCGGCCCCATTCCAAACTAATTGAATAGCCCTGCTCTAGAGCAGTGGTTCCCAAACTCACACCAAAGGACAAGTACAAATCTCAAGGCACACCTATTGTGCAAAATAGCCCTTATAACACGTGTTGTCACTCATATCATGTAATATCTGTAAATGTGCATAATTATTTACTAATGCCAAATAAAATGTGACAAAGACAACTATATTACTCATGAAATATTTATTAACGAAATATTTCAGAAATTAATTTGAAACTTTATCAAATTAGGCTTCATCAAAGCAGCAACACACTCACAGACAGGTCACAAAATAAAAAATTGTGGAGGATCAGGCTTTGGTGGTCGGCTCCCATCTCGGCGCACAGCTGGGAGAAGAGGCGAGATTTCAGGGGCCTTGATTTGATGTAATTCACCTGCACAGCCTGATTCAGCAACTCCAGGGGCATGGTTTTGGCAACTAATGCCTCTCTATGCAAAATGCAGTGGTTTGTCACGATATGTGGGTTTTGTGCTCTCACCTTAGCAATAAATCCTTTCACTCTCATGCGTTTCATACACGCCTACTGATACTTTGATGTGAACGTAAAACTTTAAAGGTCTCCTGATTTACTTTGTGAATGAATGCTTCTTTTTTTCATTACCGAATCTGCACTGCGCATTGAGCGGCTGGTATTGCATTTGGGGGGGGGGGGGGGTGTGTCTGCATAAATTAATAAGAAATGCTTAAATTAATAAGACGAGAGAGTTTCGGCTGGAGAGTGCGTGCGGACCTGTCGGTTAGATAACAGGCGTGTGCAAGTCCTGCATCTGTGTGATACAAATGTGTGTAAAATAATACCGGGCGCTGTAATCACTCATCTGGTTACGTTATTGACCACCCCCCCCAATTTTTCCCCACGCCACGCTACTGCTGAACATGGAAGGGATGTTTGGTTTCCAAGTGCCTCTTCAGCTTGCTTGGAACCATGTTCGCATTAGCTAACTTCTCTCGACAGACGACGCACTCGGGCTGAGGATTGTTGACATCCCCGTCCAACTGAAGCCATAAGACGGGTAACTTTCATGATACTGTCTGCTGACAGTTTTTTTTCCTCTTTTCTTTTGGTGGTGGGTTGTCGGCAGTCTCTGCACTGGTGGTTGGTGGTTTGCTCCGCACAAGAAAGCGCTCCATTTTCCCTCTTGCGTGTTTCTCTGTTTTAATGTTGTCCTTCAGCCTTCGATGTGTCACGGTCTTATAATTCCCACCTGCAACTGCGTTAACAGCGAAATATGGGGTTCTGTGAGGATTTTTTTTAAAGAATTGTTTTTAGGTATAGAGTTTGCCTCTGTATTATGAAATGAGTGCATACAAAGTACTGATATAGTAAATTAAAAATAATTATTTTTGTGTAGTTGTATATTGCAATAATAACGTATGGTTGTCACAAAATCTCACGGCACACCCGGACTTGCCTCACGGCACACCAGTGTGCCGCGGCACACCGTTTGGGAACCACTGCTCTAGAGCAGGGGTTCCCAACCCCCGGTCCGCGGACCGGTACCGGGCCGCGGAGGTGTTACTGCCGGGCTGCGAAATAGCTGTGAGTTTATCGTAATATTTGCAGAATTATAAATATATAAAAATATTTTATCATAATATCTTTTTCAAAAGTTTAATTTTCGCACCTATGCCACCAGTCATATTATTTCATCCAGTAGCTAGTTAATCTTTCACCGAAAATCGTTGAAAATGGCTTTTATGATGTTCCGAGGGATTCGGCGACTCAGCCTAAGGTCTCAGCCTCTTGTGCACAAGCATGTTACCGGTGCGCCAAGTAGGAAGAGGAGCGCACAGGAGACAACCGTTTGATTGCAGACTGTTATGTTTATGTGGGGAAATGGTGGTGCATACATTATTTGAGATATATTTCAAACTCGGACTTCATTTTAAGGACATGTCGGCCAGGAGTGTAGAGCTATTTGTTTAAGCACCGGATTGGCAAAACAGGAGAGTAAACCAGTCTGCCTTGATCTATGAATTAATGTCCGGGACTCTCACGGTATCTGCTGCCCGCAGCTGTTTTATAGAAGGAAACCCTGCTTCACTTCATGAAATGGCTGAAGCATCAGGAGGCAGCGGGACGTATACTCGGTAAAGAGCTGTGCCTTTTTACGCACCGCCTTCGCTGTGTTTAACTTAATCAGAACAGTTTAAGAGTGACAGTCACCAAGGCGCATGATGTGTGTGTGTATGTGCTCTGCTCAGCTCAGCTCTGTGTGTTCTAGAGATGGGCGAGTCCTGATTCATCCGGATCATTAACCCGGATCCTAGAAATGAGCTGGTCGTGACGAGTCTCCCCTCTCCATTAACCCGAGTCCTTGAGTCCCACACTTGGTGTGACGTACAAATTAAAACTATAAATTGCGTCACTCGCTACTCTCTTTATAACATGTAAAATCACATTACAACGTACCCCAGTCCATCTGCCTACCCTTTAGCAAGTATACAGGATAGCTGCCTGCCAGAAGTGATCGTTTGGCTCAGGGGACGCGGATCAGTGAAACTTCCTGCAGACTCGTGGGGACTCAGAGGAGCCGACGGCTCCTAACCGTAATAGCATAGCAGATCCAGAGATCCATACTCGTCATGTGCACGAGCATAGCCCCTCCTCCAGCACCCGGCTCCCGCGCTATATTATGCACGAGTCAACAGCAGACTCGCAGATTCGCAGATTCGCAAATCCTGACTCGCTGTGCAACACACAGCAGAGCAGACTCGTGCGGACTCGGGGCCGTAACCATATAGCAGCAGATCCAGAGATCCAGCAGACTCGTCCTCATGCACGAGTCAACAGCAGACTCAGATTTGCCAAATCGCAAAATAATCCTTTTTTTTGTGATCAACATTTTTTATTAAAGCAAAATACACTGTGTAGCGGAGGTTAATATAACGTCAGTTTAATAGATAGATAGATAGATAGATAGATAGTACTTTATTGATCCCAAATTGGGAAATTGTTGTTGTTACAGCAGCATAAAAGGCATTTTACAATAAAACAAAACTACAAAATATACAAGAATAGAAAGAAAAATAAAATATAAAATATACATGTCGAAATAGAAAATATACATGCAGATATTATATATATATATATACAAATATATATATTCAAAATATATGGAATAATAATATGCTTGTGAAATGCATCAACTTTTCGGTTTCACCGATAGGATTTCTACGGTCTTGGTGATGCTGACTCATATGACTCAAATGACTCGTATGATCCGGATCTCTTCAATGATTGACTCAGAAGACCCTGAGTCCGTAAAAGGATCCGGATTTGCCATCTCTAGTGTGTTCGGTGTGTTTGTGTCTGTCCGACACCGGCATATATGCGGCTGTTCCCAAAATAATTAGTTTAATCTTAATCTCGATGTAGTGCTAAATGCTGTCGGGAGTGCACCGGAACGAACGACACTATCATAATATCTTCTGAAAACAAATGCCAGTGACACACACACACACACACACACACACACACACACACACACACACACACACACACCACACACACACACACACACACACACACACACACACACTGGCGACCGGACATCTCCTTCATAATGCGCCTTCTCCTCGTTTTCCCATCATTCACTGGATTATCCGTAAATCATACAAACAAAACCAAAACATTGATTTATCTGTTTTCCCGTTTTGGTTTAAAAACTGAATAACGTCGGTTTTTTGGTTTTCCGAAAAACCAAAAAACAACACCAGTTCTTTTTTAAACTTTGTTAATATGTTTTGGATGCATATTGTTCTAGTATTTGTTCAGGCTGTTACATACAATTAGCCTCTGTTGCTACCTGCTGGTGGTGAGTAAATATGAAAATCAGTTAAAATTGACAACCGGTCCGCGATTTTTTTTTAATGTATCTACCAGTCCTTGGCACAATAAAGGTTGGGAACCCCTGCTCTAGAGCATTAAAGCAGGTGTACTGCTGCAATATATGCAGCAGTACACCTGCACACTTTAACTTTAGTGAGGTTTCTTTTTTAACGCAGGATGTTAACTCCTACTGGTTATTTTCACACTGTGGTTTTTATTTAATAACTTCGTTCTGCTTGTGTTTAGTTGCATGTCTGATAAGGCTGGTTATGCAACAAGGGAGGAGCTGCAGACACGTGAGCGACGTTGAAAGTGAAAAGTATGAAGTCAGACTGGTCAGACTGGTCAGACTCCGTTTTACACTTCGACGGAGCAGGAGGAAAACAGGGTGAGTGTTAACACCGGGCTCTGCTGCGTTTTTAAGACATTACACATGTACTCTGTTAAACTGTATGTATAAAAAAGTAGTTAACAAAACAAAACAGTCCCTAGGGTCCAAGGTGACATTTTCAAATGTTGTAAACTTTTTATTTTCCTGGTTTCTGATTCAGTTACATAACAGGGAACCTCCGCGCGCAGACACAATGGAGAGCAGCCTGTCTGATGTCTGACTGATTTGTTGCATTTAAACCAACGTTTTGCATCATGATGGTTTAGATTTAAATAATTGTGTTATATAGTGTATGGCCGCACCCAATTAAAAAAAAAGTATTTCTCAACAATTAATTATCCACAACGTGTGTTCCTTTCTCCGACTCCGAGGAAAACAGCAGCAGTGAGTCAGGCAGCAGCCTAGCTTTGTATCAACATATATAGACCTATAATATATAATCACTCAGAAAACGATAAAGATTTCATTTCATGATGAGGGCGTAATGCTCATATTTTCAGTGTTTCCGTTTCCTCTGTAGTATTTATTGGGTTGTTATATTCAGATATGAATAATAGAAACTAGAACTAAATGTTCCGTGTGTGTCCTCGCTGCTTGTTTGCACTTGCGCACACACACACACACGCACGCACGCACGCACGCACGCACACCACACACCACACACACACACACACACACACACACACACACACACACACACACACACACACACACACACACACACAGACACACACACAGACACACACACACAGACACACACACACACACACACACACACACACACACACACACACACACACAACACACGCACACACAATTAGAATCCTTACCGGAGCTTCTGCTGTTTGTACCGCTGCGTCCGTGCGCTGTGACTCTCATGCTTTCTACTTTTAATTTATATTTTAAAGGTTCATTAATACAGTTTAATTTTATATTTTTATGTGAAGCACAACGTACCATGCTGTTATAATACGCTCTTTATCAGCCTTTGAAACTGAAACCATTTTGGGTTTGGGTTGAATAAATATAAAAAAATGAATAAAAATCTAAAATATATATTTATAATCAGAATATATCATAAACGTGCGACGATTAGTCAATTCATTGAGGATTATTATTATTATTGGTCGACTAGAAACATCTTTAATCGAGGGCAGCCCTAATTGTGTGTGTGTGTGTGTGTGTGTGTGTGTGTGTGTGTGTGGTGTGTGGTGTGTGTGTGTGTGGTGTGTGTGTGTGTGTGTGTGTGTGTGTGTGTGTGTGTGTTTATCCCTCAGACTGGAGAAGATGAGTGAGGAAGAGGACAAGTCTTCAGTCTCCAGCTGTCTGTCTCTGAAGAGCGACTGGTCCAGAGACAGACCTCCAGACCTCAGTAATGAACCTGGACCCTCACACCCAAAGTAAGAGTCTGTTTCTACTGTAATCTGACATGAAGAGGATTCTGTTTTTATATCATCTGATAATGTAAACTGTTCTTTAATAATGTGCGCAGTAAACTAAAAGAAAATGCAGGAGAGTACAATAAAGAAACACAGTAAGATAGTATTGAACAGTGTTTCTCAAACTTTTTCATACCAAGGACCACTTAACTCCACAAATATCCAAAAACAAAAGGTCTGCTTACCACTCCAACAGTATATAACAAATGACAGGCTAATAATGACAGCTTAACCTTCTCTGTATCGCCTCGTTCACACATTAAATCAACAATACAAATACAACAGATTATATAAGCATTTAGTTCAAATGTAATTTAAAATGCTCTCAGGTTTTACACCTCTTATGAAATGTAGACTACATTTATTACGGAGTTTATGTCCAACAGACTCACAGGTCGTTGGCTACTGAGAGAAATGCAAAACACACCGCATGTAGTACGACACAAACCTCCGCTGTGGATTTTCAAAACAAAATACAGTAAAACTATGGTCGCAGACCCAAGTTTAGCTCTCTGAGGCCTGCATGGTCTGCCTACAAGACAAAAATAAAAAAACGTTTATGCAGCCCAAACAACAGCCTCTGATCATCAACAGACTTCATGCAATGCTTCATCGGATGCATATATTAGATAATAATCTCTATCTAACTCCTAAAACATCTAAATCTACTTTCAGCATGGATAAATGTTCATAAAATACATCCATTGTTTGTTCTATATGCTTCGTGAAATCCTAAAAAACATATCGTTTTTCTAGAACAGATTACAAATCGCCTGAAAATGGTACAAACAAGTGGCAACATGTTTGACGAAGGTGTTGCGCTGGGCTATATCTATAAACCTAAGCTCACTCCATTGCGGAGATATTCCCGTGAGAGTGCGGAAAACTTAAATTACACCAGTGGTCCGTGAGTATGCATAATGCATAATGCATTATTTTCACCGGAAAGTGGGCGGGGCCGTAATTTAGGCTGAAGTGACATGGCGCCCTCATACGATATTTTTCTAGAAAAATATATGTATACAAGACGTTAAACAAATAATAAAGCAATAACAATAATATTAACTTCCTAAGCCTCTTTTTAGATGTATTTTTAAGATGTTTATTAATAATAACTTGGTGAGCAATTCAATTCTTCAATTTAAAGACACAAATATCTACCTGGCAACATGAATGAAGTGAAGATGTGAAATTCATGTCGTCCGTGTATTCACACAACGTGAAAACGTACACGTTGAGTGTAAAGTTTGTGACGCTCTGCAACAACCTGTCAGTGTTTCTGCTCCTGACGTCACTGACGCTCTGACGTGAATCAGAGAAGGAAACATCAGCACTCAGAGCTCTACAGTAGCTCAAATTAAATCAGGGTTACTAATGTACGTGTATCAACCAGAGACTGGTACTCACAATATAATAACTGCTGTACTTCTGACTTTATTAAGTTATTCTGAGTGTTGATGGAGCAGCTACAATGTTAGCTTAGCTTTATCGAATTGATCTCATGCAGAAAACACACTTTATAAAGTGTTTTTCTTGTCATATTTTTATTGCAATTGATTCACAGCAAATTCTTTGTAAATTGGTTTTATAATGTTATAGTGTACCAGATTAATGCAGCTGTGTGTCTCTCAGTAGATACAGGGAACATGTGCTCCTCTGGGTCATGAATCCAGACAGGATGCTGTTTGGTTTTATAATAATGTGAAGTTTAAACTACCTACCTGATCGCAAAGATATATTATAGAGAGACCTTTTTAAAATGTCAAACTAGAATTTGCCTCCTTGTCGTACGATTGATGAAGTCCTCCACAACTTATGTAAAGTGCTTTTAAAGGATATGTTCATCTCCACAGAGGGAAGACGACGAGTGGTGTTCCTGTGGAGCAGCAGCTGTCCAGCTGTGCTCTGTGTCAGGATGTCCTGAAGGATCCAGTCTCTACCAGCTGTGGACACTGGTTCTGCAGACAGTGCATCACCTCACACTGGGAGCAGAGCCCACCAGGAGACCCCTGCTGTCCCCAGTGTGGAGAGAGATGGAGCATTGAACAAAGTAAGAGCTGAACACATGCAGCATCTTTACCTCCGTCTGGGCGCTGGGTCTCTACTCTTCCAAAAAACATTGTCTCATCTGATCTGTTATATAAGGCAGGGGTTCCCAGCCTTTATTGTGCCAAAGACCGGCAGATATATACAAAAAAAATCCCGGACCGGTTGTCAATTTGAACTGATTTTAATATTTACTCACCAGCAGGTGGCAATAGAGGCTAATTGTATGTAACAGCCTGAACACATACTAGAACTCTGATATGAGTGTCTATTATTAACCATCACTCAACAGAACGTCTATAAAGGGACTGAAGAATTGCAATAGTAAATATCACTAATTTTCTTTAAAATATTTTACATCTACTTGGTTTTAAATTCATGACTACCAACCAGGAGTTGGATAAACACCTGATACAAAAGGAGTTGGTCACAATCTCTAAAGTGAGAAACCTATTCTAATGACTTTTAGCAGTTAAAAACCTTCTAACATTATTCTACTTATTGAACTGCTCCCTGATAGGAAGAAACTAATAACACAACTGAACTCTTCTTTCTGCTAACAATGGATAAATCAATAAACAACTCAGCGTTGGCCGATTGATAAGGCCATTTAGCCAGTTTCTAATAAGTACAATGGGGATAAGCTAAGATCAAAGTCACAAATCCCCCATTCTTTAATGACTTTGGGGTAATCAAAACTAAATGAAAAATAGTGAAAATGATTCCAATCAGGATCTCTTGTATTGACTGGGATGAAGCATTCTCAGAGGTAAAGTTCTGTCTCTCCATTACGTACTGTCACTGTCTCCGGTCCAGAGAGTAGTGAGAGTATGTAAGGCGGGGGTGCTGATCTCTATCTCGGAGCTGCATGTCAAACCACATCAACATCCGGTGCTTAGCCTGCAGCAAGGAGGAGAGGCAAAAGAGGAGAATCTCCCTCTCAGCAGTTTAGAACATTTTCTTTATAATTGTTTTCTTAAGCAGCTTTTATGGATAAAGGTTTTTAGCAAAGTTGGGAGAGGAGGAATCATGTTGATCTACCGAAGCCAACCTCTCCATCTCCCCTGAACAACAGGACTCTCCCTCCCTAAATGTCTTCCTTTGTTTAACTCTCTTGTTTTGTTAACCCATGACCCAAAAAGAAACATGTACATTTTAAGATTAGCCTTAGCAGTTTAAGGGCCAGCCAAATCATCTTAAAGGTGAATTTGATCAGGAACAAAAATAATGTTGTGATGTACAGTAGTGCTTGTTGAAGCAGTCCAAATCTGAACAAAACACCTGAAACTATCGCGACAGCTAGAATAATAAGAAAAGCCAAAAGTCTCCACTTAGCTTTATTGAAAGCAGAGACAATGTTTTGCCGTAAATCATTCACAAATGTCTTCTTAATTTTACCAAAAACAGAATGCACTGGATCCTATATTGAATAGCAGACATTGAACTGCTCTGAACAGGTCCCCACTCCAAAGGCTCCAGTCTCTCTTCACGAAGGTATCCTTGCTTGGCCATATTGGCACCCAGTAGGGCTTTCCCCACTAGATTGAGACCCCAAACCCCTTCCTTGGACCAGGGTTACCAGCCCCCCGAATGTATTCGCTAGTGCAGTCTGTGGCAGGGCCATTATTTGTCTTTCTTATCTGTGTGCACTTAAGCAAAATGTGTCAAGCTCAACAGTATTATTTTTATTTACCTGCACTACGGTGTCTTCTCCCTCAGTTTCATAATAATAATAATAAATACATTTAATTTCTAAGCGCTTTTTCAGCAACACCATTAGTTTCAGGTTTATAAGAGACGGACTAGATTTGTGTGACACCCGTGATTCTAACAAATCTTGAACATCAAAGTTCTTAAAATGTTTTCCATGATCTATTCTTAATGATTCAATATCTGGAAATTGAATTAACAGTTCTGCCAATCTTGTAGAAAGTCTTCCCCGTTGCAACTCTCAGGGGATAAACTCTCTTAGCACTTGAGCCATTGTCTGCACAAATAAGGAAGCACTTAATTCTAAAATAGTTCTAGTTGACAGGGGCCCCGCCACATCAGCACTGAAGTGTCTATTGGGTGTGTGTGATATAATGTGACACGGGTGAGTTTCAGTCTTTCGAAATCTCCTGAATGCGCACACTCGAGACAACTTTTTCCAAAGTTTATCACTGTCTCCCTTGCCTCAGGTATATCAATCCTTGGCTTTTCATACACATGACCACTCTATCTGCCCCTACATGAGCTAAGGTCGGGCGGTGGAACTCTCACTCTCTCTCCTTCTTTCCATTCCCCAGGTATAATAAGACGCAAAGGCCCCAGGCTAGCTGGCCGCTCCCTTGCTAACTTATCAACCTCCCTGTTTCCTCTATCGGGTTTTATAACCCTCACTATTCCCTAAGAAAACTTGTTCCTTTTCTCTTAGCTTGTATCCCTTTTTCAGTTCCCCCCTTCCTTCTCCATTTTGGTTTCACTCCCGTGGCCTGCATCACTCGTGACCGGATTCTAGGGTTTGATAGAAGTCTCTCATGTACAACTACGCTAGGAAAAGAGGTATTCTTTACCAGGCTACTTTCAGGTTATTTTATTAGCTCGGTACATTTTGCTTCCGGTGCGTCCCGCACTTTAAAATCCCCCACGGGGTGCGTCACTCCCGCTTGCACTGTTTCTAAGGATCCTACTTAAGGGCGTCCCCCCTCTTTGTCAATGCCAGACTTAGTAAGGCAAAGCAGATCAAATCGAGCGACTTTTTAACACTTTTCACTTTCTACTCTTCGGACCTAAAGTTCTCTTTTAACTCTTAGAGGTCCCTATTCGGGCGCCAGTTTAAGGAATCTAACTTCGATACAACTAACGTTAATATCTAGGCCGTCTCCGATACCAAACTCCGGTGCTGATAAAGCTCCGGTGAACGGCCGTCCAATCTTTTTAGGACTAAACCCCCAGAATCTACACGCAAGATCAACGTAATCTGCTTAGGGGGCGTTTACAGCGTGGCCTCTAACACAAACTGCCCGTCATATCCCTATTTTAGGCACTCCAGCCACGGATGTCCGAAATTGGGTCGAAATGTACAAATTACAAACCGGTTTTATTAAGGTTTTAACAAAAATAGAGGATTACAAGAATCCAAAAAATAACAAAGACACCAAGTCAAAATACAAAAGCAACAGGTTCACAAGTCAAAATGTCAAAGTCCTAAGGCCCTGGCCCAGGGCTTGGGCCTCAGAAAACTAAATTAAAATTAAAATGCAATAACGTGCTTTAACCAGTAGGTGTCCCTTTCTATCAGCTGTGCACCGTTATGGCGTAAATACAGCCTATCTACCAATTGGATCAAATATAAAAGTCAGCCGAATTAGTGTTGATACTGCAAGGAGACGTATTGTGTGAAAAGAAATGTAAGATGTTGTTTAATTGCAAATATATTTAAGATCCACGTCAAGTTTTCAGTTTTGGCGGCAGTTCCTGTTTGTCTAGAAGTCTTGTCATCAGGGTTCTATAAATAGAGTTAACTACGGCAGATATGTCATATTTAATGCAGCCGAAACGTGTATTACAATGCCGTTATGTGATGACTTTCAAAGAGAAAAGCAAGCACACTCGGAAAATGTATTATTTAATTGTTTATACAGTCTATGGTTGCTACAGAGGATTGTGGGTAATGTAATGTCTTCGGCCATCCAAAACTCATAGAAAACAACTTGTTTCTCAGAATTGAAGGGGAAAACGTGACAAAAGCATTGTACACACTAAACCTATCAATGTCGTTTAATTAACAAGGATAATCTGGTGTTTTTGAGTTGATGAGTAGTGGAGATATCACTGTCAAATCAATCGACAGTAAGGGGAATACTTACTTCCGGGTGTACAATTCTCCGTTATCCAATGGGAATGGACGCTCAATTGCCTAACAGCCTCCGACACAAACGAATGCCGTGCTTCCCTAAGCGTCAAATACCGCCGCCGATGGGAATACATTGCAATCAGTTGAAAGCTCTTTGCGTCCGTTTATGAAGCTGAAGGAGCCTCGGCGCGTCAGAACTGGACGCCACGGGACCCTGACCAAGAGTCGCTCCTGGACGCTTAGGGAGTGAGAGTGTGTTGAATGATCATATAAAGATGTGCCTTTACCTCACTGGTTGTAGAAAAAGCTTCTTATATTCGTTAGCATAGCTAGCTAACCAGATGCTAATAACAACAAAGTTATTGACTGTATGATCAGTATGACAGATGAACAGATTGCCACTGGGCTTACAACTAAAGACACAGCCACCAAAACTGCGGCATGTGTACGGCTCCTTATGCGTACTGCAATTTTTAAGTGCCGGAGCGGCGTTCTGGTGCTCTCTGTCAGAACTGCAGCCCTGTCAGACGAGACATATAGTTCAAGGTTCTTTATTTGTCAAACAACATAGCTACAGTGTAGTTATGTCGATGGAGATCTTGTGTCACAGGCTTCTCCAACAGTGCAACACAGATAAACAGAAAAATATAGTGCAAGTAAATAGTAAATACAAGAAGAAAATAGTTTAAAAAAGTGAAATAGTGCAATAAGAGTCTATATGCAAGTCATTGAAATATGATATATTAGGTAAATGGATAAATAATTTGTAAGTAGCAGCCAGATGAATATTGTGGATGTTGTTTCAACAGTTCAGGTGTTTAACAGTCTTATTGCCTATGGGATGAAACTGTCCCTGACATATATATGGTTTATACCATATATATACCACGTGACGACCATAGACTGTATATATAAATGGACGTAGGGTCCGTGACGTCACCCATAGGATTCTGCAGAGTTGCCGAGAAGCCCTTAGTAGGCGGAGTCAGCCACTAACGGCTCGACAGTGAGGTCTGCTCCAAATAAGGGCAAAGAGGCGGAGCCGAGGCGGGACCTCCTGCCACCGAGCTGGAAGTTCCAGAGCTTGGTAGCTACCAAGCTAAGCTAACATGATCCCATCTGCACACTACACTGCCGTCGCATTTTACGTTTCTAAGGTAAGCGGACATGAGACTATTCAGCAAAACTATAAATAATAATCTAAGTTATTGAGTTTTTAGCATAATACTTCAGAATCTTAAAATCCCTTAACGTTTGTATGCAATTGTGCTAAATTAAACACTGGAATCAAGCAAATATTAATATGTTTGCATGACATTATTTATTTATATTTTGATATCACTTAATTATACGTTTAATACATTTAAGTCAAGCTAAGGTACATGTGATGGTAGCTAGTTAGTGCTCTTACTGTGAGGCTTCCTCCAAACAGCATTATAACCAGACTGTATCATTAAAACTATAAGTACCAGTTCTTGATCCTTGACTTTAGACAAACAATTCAAAAGACAAAAGGTATTTAAAAATCTTTATTTGAATGTGCCTCTTAACCTGGGATATTAGTTATACAGTAATAGTATTGACAATCTAAAAAAGCTGAGCAACTCAACAGTCAACTTTATATTTCTTATTGTCTAAAGCATTTATTATTTTCATTTTTCCCCTCTCATATTCAGTGTGGACGGATTGAGACAGCGTGGTGTCCAGAGAGGTGTAGAGACTTCAGGGAGAAACCTCTGTGTGATGGACGTCCTGTCTGTTGGTTTGGCCGGAGAGGACTGAGGGTCTTTCCTCTGCGAGGAGGACCAGGCCTGATGGAGGAGCCCATGCATAGCTGATACCACCTGCACAGGCCTAGTCTGTCACTTTATTTGACTAAATGTGTTTACTTATACATTTAATAGGTTTACACCTTCTGTCCATATGTGCTTTTTATTTTAAAACATGTTTCACATTTCAAATCAAATCAAATCAAATCAAGTTTTATTTATATAGCACATTTTTAAACGATTTTGGTCGAGCCAAAGTGCTGACCATATAATAAAAATACCTACAGTAAAGACACTTTACAGCTAATACAACAGCACAGTTTGTGCAGAATATCAGTATGAGAAAACGACACCCTCTGTCCTTAGACCCTCACATCGTACAAGGAAAAACTTCCGGAGAAAAACTCAATTGACTTCATTACATACTTTTCCCGAAATAAGGTCCATTGGAGGTCCACCGGAAGGGGAGGGACTTCGCCACTCTATACCTGTGCTGAAGTTCACTGCTGTGAGGAGTCCAGTTCTGTCTCTCACTCTCTGGTCCAGCCTGTCTGCATCACCTGGACACTTTAAACAAACAGATATATATGTAAAGTACCATGTGTACAAACATATAACTTATTCTCTTCTGTTGAACATGTTGGATTGTGTATTGTCCGAGTCAGGGTCCTTTTTATTTTACTGTAACTTTGGAAGTTGTGTTACCAATGCTTACTGTTTATTTGATACCAATTTGGTAATGCGATTAATAAAAACAACAATGTTTGGGTTCGTTCTTCAGATGACTGTGACGTTAACGTGTAAGCTCAATAATGAACTCCTCAATCAACCATCAAATCAAATCAGGTTTTATTTATAAAGCACATTTTAAAACGATTTTTGGTCGAGCCAAAGTGCTGTACATGCAAACAAATAAATAACACATTAATACAATCGCAAAACAGAAGACAATAAATTACAACAGCAAATATAAAAATCAAACACAGGGAAATGTCAGGAGTCGTGCTCCGCTCTAACTAGAAGGCCAGGGAGAAGAAGTGTGTCTTTAGTGTTGATTTAAAAACCCCTAGGGTCTGGACCGACCTCACATGGAGGGGCAGAGTGTTCCAGAGCCTAGGGCCAGCTGCTGCGAAGGCTCGGTGCCCTCGGGTTTTGAGCCTGGTCTTGGGCACTATCAGCAGCAGCTGGTCAGCAGACCTTAAAGCTCTGGCTGGGGTGTAGCGATGGAGGACCATATTGTAATATCTAAGTAATCATCTTGAAATATGACATTAATAATTGCAATATACACACATCTTATTGTGAGGTTGATTTCACATACACTACTTCGACATTAGCTTGTCTACATACTTGAGCATAGCCAATTTAAATAACCTTAGCGATGCATACAGTTCCTACAGTTCCTGTACAGTTATCAACCTCAAACAGAAGCTGTTCTACAGTATTATCCCACTTAACGCTTAACACTGGTCTATTTCGTTTTAACCTTTATATTACAGTCTATGGTTTTAACTTGGAGGCTACGATTAGCATCATTAGCACCGATGTAGCTACCACTCGCTTACACGCTAACACATTCATTACGTAGCTGATTAAAATCATAAACACATAAATAAAGTACTCGAATTTCACTTACCACCAAACGGCATTCATGCACTGTCTGTTTTAACCGCAGAGCAAGTCACAATAGTCCGATATATAAGCATGAAGAACAAACAAACGGCCAGGGTCAAGTTGTGTTCCCCTGCTTCACGGAGACGGAGCAGCTAGCAGAGAGACAAGAAGCTAACAGCAGCAGTCACTTGACAGAGCTGTCACTCAATGTGACCACGCCCTAATTTATGCAAAAACTTTAAGACCTAATATAAATAAAAGGGTCATGTTAGAAAACAATTCACTCACAGATTCATAATCATGAAGGTGGAATCTAACTATATCCATAATAATATTTATGCATCCAGGGCTAGAAACGTTTTTTTTCTGCTGTGAAAATGGGCATTTTAACATGGGGGTCTATGGAAATGGCTCCTTTCTGCAGTCATCGCCTATCGGCCAATATATGAACTACAGTTTGTGGCACTTCCGTATTGGCGTCCCGGCTCTTCCCCAGAGTTTGCCGCTTGGTGATGACACGTTAGGCTTGTGTTGTGTTCAAGGACCCTGACCTTGGCCAGGAAAAACAGGACTCGCTTATTTAATTATTTTGCGGTCTAGATTTCTTTAATTTTCTTTTTTGCGTGTGTTTATAAATGACCTCGAGGGCTGTATCAAATGGTCTTGCGGGCCGTATACGGCCCGGAGGCCGGAGGTTCCCACCCCTGCTCTACATCATCATCAAATGGTTCTCTCTCTTCCAAAATAATTTGCAAGGCCCTCTGAGCAGAGAATCTTTTGGCCATCTTGATCAGTTGTGATAAGGACCCAAACTGGCGAAGCTTTATTTATTGTGTCCCGCCCCAAATTTGCAGTTTGGATAGAGTGTGAAAAAAGAAGATTGGTTCCCGCAAGACATAATGCGGGAATGTGAGAGCAGACAGGTGTCGGTGCTTGAATTTATCAACCTTGTGCGGGAATGGCAGGGGCAGAAACACAAAAGTCTCTCACACACCACACACACACACACACACACCACACACACACACACACACACACACACACACACACACACACACCACACACACTGACACACAGAAGGCCCAGACAGGTGCACAGAACCTACAATTTCCACACTTTATTTAGCCCCGGGACTCGAACATCCTGTATGTAATGTAAATGTGTAGGGGGGTGTACAGTGGGTGGTCATTGAAAATGTGTTCTGATATATGTTCTTCACAGAAAATGAGCCAAGGCCATTGAGTGTGAGTTTGAAAAAAAATAATAATCATATCGTTTTTCTTTAACTAAATAATGAAACAACACCATTCAAGGGTAGCTGCACTACTACTCTATTCGACTAAGAAGATACAAACTTGAAGAAAACAGAATCATATAAGTACATCAGGTTTCATAGAGACAAAACATTTCAAGTGCTACTCAACTGGCTTTAGATAAGCCAGTCCTTTATTAGTATATAAGTGCTTTTTTAGTAATTCTATTGCTCAAAGTGGAGTCGAAAGAGATGAGTTTTCAGTCTGCGCAGGAAGATGTGTAAGCTATCTGCTGTCCTGATTTCAATTGGGAGCTCATTCCACCATTTTGGAGCCAGGATAGCAAACCGACGTGTGTTTGCTGGGGAACTTGGGTCCCCCTTGCAGTGCGGGTGCAGCGAGCCGTTTGGCTGATGCAGAGCGGAGTGCACGTGCTGGGGTGTACAGTTTAACCATGTCCTGGATGTAGGAAGGGCCAGATCCATTCACAGCATGGTACGCAAGTACCAGTGTCTTGAAGTGGATTCTAGCAGTTACTGGAAGCCAGTGAAGGGAGCGGAGGAGCGGCGTATTGTGGGAACATTTAGGAAGGTTGAAGACCAGACGAGCCGCTGCATTCTGGATGAGCTGCAGAGGTCGGATGGCACATGCAGGTAGACCAGCCAGGAGGGAGTTGCAGTAGTCTAGGCGTGAGATGACGAGGATCTGATGGTTCACCATGTCGAATGCAGCGGACAGGTCCAAAAGGATGATGACAGAGGAGAGGGAGGCTGCTTTAGCAGTGTGCAGCAAGGAGAGCAGTTTCTGTGGAGTGACCTGCCTTGAAACCAGACTGGTGCGGATCAAGAAGGTTGTTCTGATGGAGATAACAGAAGAGTTGTTTAAAGACAGCGCGTTCAAGTGTTTTACAGGGATGCAAACTTGTCACCTTTCGGCGAAATTTGCCGTTTTGAATCCAAAATAGGTCGTTTGTGTGATTCATGTAGATCTGCAATAAAAATATTTATGGGTATGAGGGGGGTCTGGGACCCGGACTAATCTGCGGCCGCGAGCTGTTATGTGCCATCATGACACGCATGGTGTTCTTTTTTAATATATTATAATGCAGCGCGAGCTGTGTGCTCGAGTCTTCCTGCCTGTCGGCTCTGCTCATGGATGTATATAAGGCTCTGCCGCTCCGCTATGATGGTCTAGCTTAATTAGCTACATTACCTACGGGTGCGTTCGTTAATAATAACTGTGCGGTCCGGAGTCACTGTGGCACAGACTGGACCGCTGGTGAACAGCTGTTAGAACGGGTCGTTCAGGTGTTCAGAGCAGAGCTCCCTGTCAGAGCGGCAGAGCGTGATGTGCACTGAAAAGTGTTTCTGTCGCAATATTATCGTTGAGCTAGCTAACTAGCATACATTGTCACTATCTGCTAACGTTAGCTTTAGCCTTCGTTTTCTAATCGTTTTTTTCATAGGCTATAAACGGAGGTGGTATAAGTATAGATCTTGTACTTGAGTAAAAGTAGAAGCACTCAGATCTTGTACTTGATTAAAAGTAAAAGTACTCAGATATTGTACTAGAGTAAAAGTAGAAGTGCTCAGATCTTGTACTTGAGTAAAGGTAAAAGTACTCAAATCTTGTACTTGAGTAAAAGTAGAAGTACTCAGGTTTGAGTAAAAGTAGAAGTACCAGAGTGTAGGAACAATCCTGCAATCAAAATGTTCCTCAAATAAAAGTACAAAAGTATTATCATCAAAATATAGTTAAAGTAGCTAAAAAAAGTAGAAGTACTCAGATCTTGTACTTGAGTAAAAGTAGAAGTACTCAGATCTTGTACTTGAGTAAAAGTACCAGAGTGTAGGAATACTCTGTTACAGTGAAAGTCCTGCATTCAAAATGTTCCTCAAGTAAAAGTAGAAAAGTATTATCATCAAAATATAGTGAAAGTAGCGACAGTAAAAGTAGTCGTTGTGCAGATTGGTCCATTTCAGAATAATATATATGATATGTTTTATAATGATTGATCATGAAAGTGTTCTCAAAGCTGGTAAAGGTGCAGCTAGTTTGAATGACTTTGTATACTGCAGGGTAGCTTGTGAATTTACTCCAGGTGGAACTAAAGTCTGATTTAACACTTGATTATATTTCACATCATTCATCCACATCTGTAAAGTAACTAAAGGTATTAAATACATGTAGTGGAGTAAAAGTACACCATTTACCTCTGAACTGTAGAGGAGAAGAAGTACACAGTAGCAAAACATTGAAATACTTAAATAAAGTACAAGTATCTCAACATTTTACCCAAGTATAGTACTTGAGTTTATGAACTTAGTTACTTTACACCAGTGGCTATACAGATAGAAAGACTAAGCCTTGCACAGAGGCATGAAAATACAACAGTGCTGCCAAAATTATAAACTGACTGCTACACAATTAAAATAAATGCTTTATATATTTCTATTAGATGTGACTCTTTGGCGTTTCTGTTATTATTAACACTGCTGCTTTAGTTGTTCTGACTGCTAAAATCCTCTGTTATTCCTCATTTTAAAGCCGATATTCTGGGGTGTCGGGGGCTCGGATCCTTGTCACCTTTTTCATACCTGATGAGTTTGCATCCCTGGTTTTAGACAGGAATGGGAGGAGAGAGACAGGCCTGTAGTTTATAACATCGGACGGGTTGAGAGTGGGTTTCTTTAGGAGAGGGTTTACTCTTGCCTCCTTGAGACTGTTTGGAAAGTGACCAGAAGTTAGAGAAGTGTTGATGAGATGGGTGAGAAACGGTAGAATATCAGGAGCGATAGTCTGAAGGAGGTTTGAGGGGATAGGGTCCAGAGGACAGGTGGTAGGACGGGCAGAGGTAATGAGGGTAAGAACCTCACTTGGAGAGAGAGGGGAAAAGGAGGTCAGTGTGTGGGTGAAAGGTGGGTCAGGTGATCCAGCGGTGAGTAAAGGTGAGTCAGAAAAGAAGAGCGAATATCATCAACCTTTTTTTCAAATAGTTAACAAAGTCGCTTGGAAGAAGGGAGGAGGGGGAAGGGGCTCTGGGGGGGTCGAGGAGGGTGGAGAAGATAGAAAATAGTTTTTTGGGATTGGAATAGGAAGATTGGATCTTATCTTGAAAGAAAGTGCTTTTTGCCTGAGAGATCGAAGAAGAGGAGAGGAGAGCCTGGTAGGTTAGGAGGTCGTCATGGTGTTTGGATTTCCACCGTTTCCGCTCAGCTGCCCGAAGGATGGTTCTGTTAGCACGCAGTGCGTCATTTAGCCAGGGAGCAGGAGGGGACTGACGAGCCTGCCGAGATGTGAGAGGACAGAGAGAGTCCAGAGAGGATGAAAGAGTCGAGAGGAGAGTTTCTGCAGCAGAGTTTTGAGGCAGGAGTTGGAACGAGTCAGAGGAAGGGAGGGCTGAGAGCACCGATGAGGCAAAGGTAGAGGGGGAGAGGGAACGAAGGTTACGGCGGACAGGTGCAGAATTAGAAGAGATTATTTTGTTATGTTTGGAAAGGGGTAGAGAGAATGAAATGAAAAAGTGTTCGGATGTGTGAAGTGGGTTTACAGAGAGGTTAGAAGTAGTGCAGTTCCTTGAGAATATGAGATCAAGGACATTGCCAGCTTTATGAGTTGGTGGGGATGGAGACAGTGAGAAAACAAAGGCGGTTAAAATAAATGTTAATTCAGATATTTTCTCTGTCTGGAGGTTGAAGTCTCCGAGAAGTACAGTGGGAGGGCCAATTTCAGGGATGTGTGAGAGGAGATTATCTAATTCCTCCAAGAAGTCTCCCAAGGCGCCTAGTATCCATCCGTAGTCCCTTAAAGTTTAAGGGTCTCCTATCATGCAAAATGCACTTTTTGATGTCTTTTATACATAAATATCTGTCCCCGGTGTGTCAGGGAACTAGGGCTGGGCAATATACCGGTATTATGAGTTATACCGATATATTTCATAAGGAGATATGTAGACCATACCGTCATACCGATATGTCTGTGTGTGAAGTTATGACCGTTTTTTTGTTGTTGCATTAAAGCCATTTTGTCAGAGAGAATGGAGCGTTCAAAAGTGACACTATACAGGCTAAACGTAGACAATGCTGGTTTGCCACTAGTATTTTCTCATAAACGCAGAAGCACAAGCAATCTGTCCTAACGGCCTCATATTCAAACGGAAAATTCATAAATGTTCGACTTCCATAACTTGTGGCTCTGTTGCCCCAATTACGAGTAACGTTACAACGTCAGGTCCACAGAAGTGGGAGAAGTTAAGTACTTAGATCTTGTACTTGAGTAAAAGTAGAAGTACTCAGATCTTGTACTTTAGTAAAAGTAGAAGTAACAGAGTGTAGGAATACTCTGTTACAGTAAAAGTTCTGCATTCAAAATAATACTCATGTAAAGTAGAAAAGTATTAGCATCAACATATAGTCAAAGTAGCGACAGTAAAAGTAGTCATTGTGCAGATTGGTCCATTCCAGAATAATATATATGATATGTTTTATAATTATTGATGCATTAAAGCAGTGGTCACCAACCTTTTTAAGCCCACGATCTCCGACCTTGGCCTTAGTGAAAGGCGAGATCTACCTATTACAGAATTGAGTGAAAAAGACAGCCCAGACAGTACTTGCAATTTGAGGCCTTTTATGTAGGCTAATTGTATCTGAATTACATAAAATCATTTGGTGCACATGTCAAAAAGGATAAATATTAGGGCTGTCAGTCGATTAAAATATTTAATCGCGATTAATCGCATGATTGTCCATAGTTAATCGCGATTAATCGCAAATTAATCGCACATTTTTATCTGTTCTAAATGTACCTTAGAGGGATATTTTTCAAGTTCTTAATACTCTTATCAACATATGAGTGGACAAATATGCTCTATATGTTTGTTTATTATCATTTGAACAATGACAAATATTCTGATGAATATTAAACACAACAACCTGAACATTACAAATATTCGCCTCAATTCAACCTAGAACCTCTCTCATACAATACTGTGTGTGTGTGTGTGTGTGTGTGTGTGTGTGTGTGTGTGTGTGTGTGTGTGTGTGTGTGGTGTGTGTGTGTGTGGTGTGTGTGTGTGTGTGTGTGTGTGTGTGTGTGTGTGTGTGTGTGTGTGGCGGGCGGGCGGGCGGGCGGGCGGGAGGGCGTGCGTGTGGAGACACTGTGATGGATCGTTGGAGCTATGTGCAGCTCAAGGCATATATGCTCGAACGGGAGCTGCCTGAACGCTGCAATCATGTTGCGCGCACTATCCGTGCTGAGTGTGCTGACTTTTCGTACAATGTCCCACTGTCTGGCTACCTGCATAAAGTCAAGTGCTCGGCGCAGTTGTCGGCGAAATGTCGCTCCTCTGTTTTCATTGAAACAGCTCCTTATATCCGTTAGCGCAGCTAGCTAGCACCAGATGCTAACAACAACAACAACAACACGTAAGGTGTGCCTCGCTCGCGCCACACATACACACACCCTCCCGGTCCTCCCGATGGCCAGTCCGGGCCTGCCGGTGAGCATGGAAGTGTGGTCTGCCACAAGCGGGCGGCAGGAGCGGGGCTGTCAGCATCAGCTTGTAGATGGTATTTTAAACTCGATGCGCTCTGAAACTACGGGGCGACAGAGGACAAAAAATACACATGCGTTAAAATAATTAGTGGCGTTAATTTTTTTTTGTGCGTTATTAACGCTTCTGCCCATTCACTTTGAATGGGGTGACGTCACGTTTTCCCGAACGGCATTGTGGGAGCGAAGCGTTGCTCGCTGCAAAAGTTGAGCAATGTTCAACTTTTGAAGCTTCGGCGGAAGCGTCAGCCAATCGAATCGTATGCCAGTACAAGCTCTAGCCAATCAAACCGCGTGCTTGTCTGTCCAGGGCGGGAGATTCATGTGATTGGTTGTTGGTCGAGTTTCAGCCCCCCCCGCCGGCAAGCTTCAACGCACGCTGCTGTGTGGACGGGCCGTAAGGCCTATCCACTGAAGCTTCATGCAAGTGCAACATTTAACATTGACATTAAAACTAGTTATTTAACACAATTCTTACAAATTCTAACAACATTCTTTATCCATGCATAGACCATTGGTGCGTTCACACCGGACGCGATGTGATTTTTGGGGGTGGCGTGATTACATGTAAAGTCAATGCAAAGACTGTTGATGCGAATGACGCGTTTATCGCGGTAGCCAATCAGCGGTGAGGATCTCAGCCTGCCGTCACTGACCTTGAATCAGAAAACCAAAACATCAGCCGTTAGCTGTTAGCACACAGAGCTCACAGCTCCTCATATCTGTTCAGAAACTGGACAAAAGTTAAACATGAACAAACCACAGACTGTCTGTGTCATGGCGAATACAGTCGCTGGTTTATTTATGTCTGTAGGCCGTTGTTGTGAGTTTGGACGGAGCAGCTACAGGTTAGTTTAGCCTGATCGACCCGATCTCCATTCAGAAAACACGCATTTTAAAAAGGTTTTTCCGCCTGCCGTCTTGTCTGCAGACTTGTCAAAGCATTAATTCATGGTTTTTACTAACCGGTATCAGTATGTTTTATTCCGGCATCATTTTGAAACGTGTATTACAATTAAATCAGGTTAAAATATGTTGATTTTGTTGTAGTTGGTATCTACCATAAGTGCAGTGAGTTCCAACATATGCAGCATCACTGCAGTCAGTCTATTATCTTCGGGAGTGACAGGGAATGTCTCAAAGATACGCCAATCAAGTGGCACCTGCTAACGGGGTGGTGGATGATCGGCTTACATCTAAAAACTTTTTTTTTAAATATATAACTAAAGGTATTAAATACATGTAGTGGAGTAAAAATGCACCATGTACCTCTGAATTGTAGTGCAGTAGAAGTACACAGTATGCATAAACTGGAAATACCCAAGTAAAGTACCTCACAATTGTACTTGCGTACAGTACAATATAATAATAATATATATGTTTTATTATTTTCACATTTAAATAAACAATGTTAATTCGGTTTACAATTTGTTTAGTTTTTCCCTTTCTAAAATGACAAAATGTGCTGATAAAAATACTGTTAAAGTATGGGATCAATAAGAGTAGTAGAACCGTTAACGATACCCATCCCTAGTCAATAGTTGTCTCATCAAACTCATAAAGTTAATGTTTCCTCTCTTTGTGCTAACCCTTTTTGTAATATTTGTGTGACAGACTTTCTAACTGTGGACTCTCAGAGACTCACTGTGAAGTCTTGGCCTCAGCTCTGAAGTCGGACCCCTCCCATCTGAGAGATCTGCACCTGAGTGGCAACTATCTGCAGGATTCAGGAGTGAAGCTGCTGTGTTCTGGACTAAAGAGTCCAAACTGCAAACTGGAGAATGTCACGTGAGTTCAATAACTGTATATAATAATATCATTATTGTAATTATATATTTTACTCATTATTTATGATTTGTAGATTTTTCCTGGGAACAAATGCATTTGAATTTTTTGTTTCTGATTTGCTAATGGTTGAATATTTAGCAGAATAACAAAGAGAAGGTGAATGTGTGACGGAGAGTTTTTCAGCTTCCACAGACTCACACTGTGCTCCATGAGTTGGTGAAGATGCTGTCAGTATGAGTTTCTGTTCTATTTTGAAATGTATTAACTCTAACTGTCAAGTTTTTCTTCCTTTCTTTAGTTTCCCAGTGATTGTCTGATTGTGTTTCATCTCCACTCCCCAGCTGTGTCTTTTCTTGTGATTAGTCTTGTCTTCCCTTGTGCTCCTTGTTGGGTCGTCGTCGTTGTTTTCCCATGAATGTTCCTGTACCTCGTGTTCCTGGTTTAATAATAATAATAATAATAACTTTATATATAGCGCCTTTCAGGGGACCCAAGGTCGCTTGGTTCCTGTTCCCCGGTTTGTGCAGGTTCAGTTTCTCCTTGTTATGATGGTAATGAGCTTTTTCGTGGATTAAAGCTTGCTTTTTGTTCAACTACTTGACCTTATATATATATATATTTGTATATATATATATATATATATAATATCTGCATGTATATTTTCTATTTCGACATGTATATTTTCTATTTTATTTTATTATATTTCTATTCTTGTATATTTTGTAGTTTTGTTTTATTGTAAAATGCCTTTTATGCTGCTGTAACGAAAACAATTTCCCAATTTGGGATCAATAAAGTACGATATATCTATCTATCTATCTATCTTGTTTTTTTACTGCGTTTGGGTCCTACCTTCCTTCCAAACCCTGACAGATGAGGTGTGTGAGGGAGATCAAGGAGTTGGTAAAGATCTGATGAAAAACTGCTGCAGAGTTAGAGTTCAGATTATCATGGATTTGTTTCTACATCATTGTTGACATTAAAACCTTCTTCAGCTCTGAACAGATTATTAAACCTTCACTTATTTGAAAAAAGGAACACTGTTTTCTAAAGTTACATCATGTTTTCTTTATTCAGAGTGAGGGGCTGCAGTTTGTCAGCAATCAGCTGTGCTCATCTGGCCTCAGCTCTGAAGTCCAACCCCTCCCATCTGAGACTTCTGGACCTGGGTTTCAACGAACTGAAGGATTCAGGAGTGGAGCTGCTGAGTGATCTTCTGAAGAGTCCAGACTGGAGACTCTCATGTCAGTTCTCCATCTTTTACTTCTGTGCTGAGATGAAGAGAGTTGTGTTGACTCTGAGCTGCTGATATCACACTGATCCACACTGAGTAAATGCTAAAATTTGCATATTTTTATAAACAAATTATATAAGATACATAAATACAACAAATTAATATTTCTATTAAATCTCCCAAACACAAATATTTGCTCTGTTACCAACTGTTTTCTGAAGCTACATGATGCAACTCTGTGTCTAACTTCCTATATCATTATTTCCGCTCTTCACTCCATAAGATTGATCTCTCTCTCTCTCTCTGATCTGCCGGTGACGGAGTGTTCAAAAGTTACACTTACAGGCTCGATGTGGACAATGCTCGTTTGCCACTAGTGTTTTCACGTAAACAAAAACACATCTGGCCAAAAGGCATCATATTCAGACGGAGAAATGCAAAATGTTTATACTTCCATAATCCGTAGCTCTGTTGCCCTTATTACGAGTAACGTTACAACGTCAGGTCCGCAGAAGTGGGAGAAGTTAAGTACTCAGATCTTGTACTTGAGTAAAAGTAGAAGTACTCAGATCTACTCTAAGTACCAGAGTGTAGGAATACTCTGTTACAGTAAAAGGTCTGCATTCAACATAATAGTCATGTAAAGTAGAAAAGTATTATCATCAAAATATAGTGAAAGTAGCGACAGTAAAAGTAGTCATTGTGCAGATTGGTCCATTTCAGAATAATATATCTGATATGTTTTATAATGATTGATCATGAAAGTGTTCTCAAAGCTGGTAAAGGTGCAGCTAGTTTGAATGACTTTGTATACTGCAGGGTAGCTTGTGAATTTACTCCAGGTGGAACTAAAGTCTGATTTAACACTTGATTATATTTCACATCATTCATCCACATCTGTGAAGTAACTAAAGGTATTAAATACATGTAGTGGAGTACAAGTACACCATTTACCTCTGAACTGTAGAGGAGTAGAAATACAAAGTAGCATAATATGTAATACTCAAGTACCTCGAAATTGTATTCAAGTACATAAATGCATGTATGTTATGTGTGCTAGCAGCAAGAATCGACACTATAAATTAAATAAAGCAATGTTAATTATGTTTCCAACTTGTTTAGTTATTCACTTAAAAGAAATAACAAAAATACCGGATCGATAAGCAGTATGGTAAGACTAGTAGTACCTTTAAAACTTTAACCATACCCATCCCTAATCCTGACATATTTGTGATCTTTGTAAATGTTGTGATCTTGAGTTGAATCAGTTTCTGTGGGTTTGATTGGTCTGGCTGCACATCATGAGTTTGTGTAGATGGAGCAGAGTTTCAGATGTGAAGTCACCTCTTTATTATTGAAGGAGAAGCACGTTGTCTTTCATATTAATGAGAGATCTTTTCACTTTTTGTCTCTTACAGTTTTTACCTGTTTGGAGTTTCCACTTTCTAACCTTCTTCAGCTCTGAACAGATTATTAAACCTGGAGTTATTTCAAACAGGAACATTGTTTTCTAAAGTTACATCTTGTTTTCTTTATTCAGACTGGAGCTCTGCAGCTTGTCAAATATCAGCTGTTCTGATCTGGCCTCAGCTCTGATGTCCAACCCCTCCCATCTGAGAGAGCTGGACCTGAGAAGAAACACTATTCAGGATTCAGATGTGAAGCTGCTGAGTGATCTTCTGGAGAGTCCAGACTGCAGACTGGAGACTCTCAGGTCAATAAGGGGTCAACTCTCTGCTGGTTCAGCAGTATTGTATTAAACACAGGGAGGTGGATGTGTTTCTCTCACTGGAATCACAACAAGTCAGTGATGTTACCCACTGACTGCAGGTTCTCTTGTATTCTTCCAAAAACAATACATTGTAAGCAAAGCCACATTTAGTTACTAACGTTTTAACAAACATGACATTTGACAGAAGAGTGAAAGAGAGACTGTTTTGTTTTCCTGTCATGTTTCTAGATCACTGAGCAGTTATTTCCTCTGATGCAGCTGAGAGCAGTCAGTCGTAGTGTTTGCAGAACATATGAAGGGATGTAAAGCATTATGCTGCGTTCACACCACTGTCGTAGTCAAGTCACCAATTCACGAGTCCAAGTCACTCTCGAGTCCCCACTTTTCGAGTCCGAGTCACCTAGGGAGTGTCGGAGTCGAGTCCGAGTCACCTAGGGAGTGTCGGAATCGAGTCCAAGTCCGAGTCACCTAGGGAGTGTCGGAGTCGAGTCCAAGTCACCTAGGGAGTGTCGGAATCGAGTCCAAGTCCGAGTCACCTAGGGAGTGTCGGAGTCGAGTCCAAGTCACCTAGGGAGTGTCGGAATCCAGTCCAAGTCTGAGTCACCTAGGGAGTGTCGGAGTCGAGTCCGAGTCACCTAGGGAGTGTCGGAGTCGAGTCCGAGTCACCTAGGGTGTCGGAATCGAGTCCAAGTCCGAGTCACCTAGGGAGTGTCGGAGTCGAGTCCGAGTCACCTAGGGAGTGTCGGAGTCGAGTCTGAGTCACCTAGGGAGTGTCGGAATCGAGTCCAAGTCCGAGTCACCTAGGGAGTGTCGGAGTTGAGTCCGAGTCACCTAGGGTGTCGGAGTCGAGTCCGAGTCACCTAGGGAGTGTCGGAATCGAGTCCAAGTCCGAGTCACCTAGGGAGTGTCGGAGTCGAGTCCGAGTCACCTAGGGAGTGTCGGAGTCGAGTCCGAGTCACCTAGGGAGTGTTGGAGTCGAGTCCGAGTCACCTAGGGAGTGTCGGAATCGAGTCCAAGTCCGAGTCACCTAGGGAGTGTCGGAGTCGAGTCCGAGTTACCTAGGGAGTGTCGGAGTCGAGTCCGAGTCACCTAGGGAGTGTCGGAATCGAGTCCAAGTCCGAGTCACCTAGGGAGTTTCGGAGTCAAGTCCGAGTCACCTAGGGAGTGTCGGAATCGAGTCCAAGTCCGAGTCACCTAGGGAGTGTCAGAGTCGAGTCCAAGTCACCTAGGGAGTGTCGGAATCGAGTCCAAGTCCGAGTCACCCAAGGAGTGTCCGAGTCGAGTCCAAGTCATCATTACCAGTGTTCGAGTCCAAGTCCGAGTCACCCAAGAAGAGTCCAAGTCAAGTCCGAGTCCCAAGTCTTCATGTATTAATCTTAGTGGATATATGTGTTGAAATGTAGCTGTAGCTCCTCTACATTGCTTTTATCCTGTCATGTTATACTAATGTGTCTATTGAACTGCTGTGAAGCCAGTTTGGCTACAATTCTTGTATAAAAGGTGCTATAGAAATATTATTATATTATACGGCCGATTGATCGGAGCATCTCTACCAACTACAACTAAATGAACATATTTTACTGTAATTTGATTGTTAATACACGTTTCAAAATGATGCCCAACTAACAACATACTGATAAATATTGTATGTTTGTAAATACCATTAATTAATGCTAGTGTACACAAGACGGCAGGTGAAACCGTTTCGCTTGTGTGTTTTCCTGTATGTAGATCGGATCGATCAGGCTAAACTAACCTGTAGCTGTATGCGAATTTGCGTGCATCCGCGTCTTTTCATTGACTATTTCAATCAGGAGAGACGTTGATGTATGGAATACATGTTTATTACCGGGACACATAAATGAATGTAATAATGATTGCCAGGATTATAACAGGAGAATGGAATGGTGTTTGGCGATTCGGCCCCAGTTTGCAGGATAATCATTCAGGAGGGGGAAGAACCGCTCTGATGAAACCCCCCGGGGTCTAGACACTGGTGGTGGTGATAAGTAGGTGGGAACGGACTGAAGGGAGAAGGTTAGCTTGGCCCTGAAGGAGACGTTGCGTTTTGTCACCTGAAATGACAGCTGACAAGAGGGAAGAGCAGATATAAAGGGATTAGCGGGTGCAACGATAGGCTTGTGAGAATGGAGAGAGGAGAGATTGGTTAGCTGGGGAGTGACGCCCCCGATCACTTAATGAGGGAGGAGAGAGTAATGAAGTGACGTGTAATATGAATGAAGAGCTTGGTCTTCCTGATTGAACTTGCGCTGAGCTTTCATATGTAATCGCGCCGCCCCCAAAAATCGCATCGCATCCGGTGTGAACGCACCATTAGATCAGTCGGGACTCAAACACTTATTTTAAACCTGACCCATCATTTTTTAATGTGTTTATCCCTACAGGATCAATGACAGGACGGAAGAACTGTGAGTATTGAAACCATATCCTCCATTCATCAAACCATTAAACTCTGATCCTAAAAGGTTCAACAGAAACATGTTTTAACTCCATCTTGTTACAGCTCTCTCAATCATTTTGGATTCTAATGTTTCTCTTTGTTAAAGTTTTATTATTATTGATGTCTTTTCTCTGTCACTTCTTCCCTCCATCAGGTGACTCTGCTGTGGAACAGGAAGTGAAGACAGACAGAGAGGTGAGAGAGGAGCAGCTGCACCGTGTGGAGTTTATTGATGAGGTTTCACCACTGATTAAAATGTAGTTATTAGTCAGTGTTTTTCTGGGATCCAGACACATCTGCAGCTCAGGTTTGATTTGTTCACAGTTTATTCATGACAGGGCGTGTTTGAGACGTAAAGAGGAGCGTGGAGGCATTTTGGAAAATAATCAAGATGGCTGCAGCTGATATATGAAACAAACTGACAGTAGATCTTCCATAAAAACAAACAATCCGTTGCACGAAAGCTTTCCTTCAACAACGATTTGTCACCATCATTCTACAGAAGTTTAATTTACCAACTCGTATCAGAGTTAGGATTCACTTTGTTGCCAATTAGGTTTTTTCTCATGAAAGGAATAATTTTGTTGGTGTGTTGTTGCAAAGAGAAGAAACATGAATAAAGAAGAGAAAAATACAAATGTCTAAAAATGAAGGAGTATATTTATTTATTTATATAAATCAGCTCATCTACTGTGAGCAATTTCCCGCCCAAATGTGCTGTGATTGGCTGGTCCTACTATGCCGTGATTGGCTTTCACTGTGATTGGATAGTGCTGCTGTGCTGTGCTTGGATGGTGCTGCTGTGCTGTAATTGGCTGGTCCTACTATGCTGTGATTGGCTTTCACTGTGATTAGCTTGTAATACAGTGCTGCGATTGGATGGTGCTGCTGTGCTGTGATTGGCTGTTACTGGGATTGGCTTGTCATACTGTGCTGTGATTGGATGGTGCTGCTGTGCTGTGATTGGATGGTGCTGTTGGCTACAGTGGCAGACATGGCTCAGCACTACTTCACATGTTAACCAGTTACTAACCCGTTGGAAATCAACGATGAGCTGACAGGATCTAGACCAGGCATAAAGTCTGGTCAGATTTAATACGGCCCGCAGCTTCAGTCTTCATGTATTGTTTATGGCCCGCAAGCATTGTCAAACTGAATAAATCGAATTCCTCATTTCACTGCATGGTGACATGTAGTAATACAAATACATAGGATTTTTATAGCGCTTTTCCTAATGCTCAATGCATTTCGGTGAAGGAGGAGATGTTTCACTAATTAATTAATTGTGCATGGTTTGACTGAGTTTAATATTTTACATGATTATTTGTCAGACCTGATTCTGACTGGCACCCCACTTTATAAAAAATAGGTCAAACCAGCTACAAAGTTTAAGATATTCCATATAGTCCGTTCACTGTTATCTGACTCTCCAGATATGAATGAAAGGCAGTGTTTTTAGAGATGTTCATGCCTGCCTGAGTGGCTTATATTTAGTTATACTGCCATTTGAAAAAATAATAATAAGATAATTGTGACAATGACAATTGTTATATAACAGTGTATTTGTAAGTCACTTTTATGTTTAAAAAATGTCAATGGCCCCCGGGCATATTCACATGATCAAATCTGGCCCTCTTTGAAAAAGGTTTGGACACGCCTGATCTAGACTCTTTGAATTGTTGATTGTCTCACGATGCTCTGCTCTGGATTTGTAGTTTGTGTTCATTGAGCTGAACTTGATTTTTATTACAATAACTAACTTTGTGCCTTTTCATCATTCCAGGCTCCAGCTTCCTTCTCACCGTAAAACACACCTGAATCTTCAGACAGGTAAACCTATAACAGCACCAAACACTACTTAAAAAAGATATTTATATAATTATTTTATTTAATATTATAATAATAATAATGCATTTCATTGATATCGTGATTTCAAGCACTTTGAATTGCCTTGTGTTCAAAGGTGCTATATAAATAAACTTGCCTTGCCTTGCCTTGCCTTCAAGACACAGAAAGACGCTTTACAAAAGTCACATTTAACAAACACAGTGGTGCAAGAGAAACTGACCATTTAACAGATTTGCAGCGTTATGACATGGAGGGAGGGGGGGGGGGGGGGCTTTGAGGGGTTGTTTGAAAGATGATAGGGTGGTTGATTGTCCTGTGTAGAGGGAGGTAGTTCCAGATTGAGGGTGCAGCAGCAGAGAAGGTCCGGGCCCCCCCAGTCCAGATCTTAGTCCTGGTGGTCTTTAGGGGGTTTGCATCTCCGGACCTGAAGCAACGGGTGGAGATGTGACGTTGAGGAGGTCAGAGAGAGAGGGAGGGGCCAGGTTGTTTAAGATAAGATAAGAAGTACTTTATTGATCCCAATTTGGGACATGTTTGCGTTGCAGCAGCATAAAAAGACAAGGCATTGTATAAATTAAAAGACAAGAAATAAACATTCCGAAATGTAAACATCTCAATAGAAATAAAATAGCATTAAAAAAAGAAAGTAGAAAATATACACGTTGAATTACACATATACAGTTACAAAAATAAAGCAAGATATTATATATATATAATTATGTGAGGAATGGAATCTGAAATATTAGATTGAATATAAATGTAACATGTACAGTGTGGTTTAAGGCTTTGTAGGTGGGGAGGAGTGGTTTAAAGACTATTCAGTATTTGACTGGGAGCCAGTGGAGGTTGTGGAGGACTGGAGTGATGTGGTCTCGTCTGTGGGGGGAGGGGAGATCTGGACGTATCGCAGTTTGCTGGTCATTTTGTTTGGTGAACAGGAGAGGATGCTATTGCAGTAGTTAAGTGATGAGGGCGTGGATGAGGAGTTCACGAGAGTGAAAGAGAGGGAGGGTCGAAGGACGGCGATGTTCTTGAGGTGGAAAGAAGAGAGTTTTGGTGATGAGGTTGGCATGTGGCAGGAAGGAGAGGGTGGGGTCGAAGATAACACCGAGGTTGCAGATCATGGTGGAGGGGCTGACGTTAGAGCTGTCAATGGTGAGTGAGAATCACTGGGCAGAGCAGGTGATGAGTATTTCTGATTAATTGCAGTTGAGATGGAGGAAGTTTTCTTGCATCCATAGTTTAAGGCAGGCGGTCAGGGTGGAGTGGGTGGTGGGTGTGATGAGAGGTAGAGTTGAGTGTGGATGTGACCGAGGGGAAGGATGTTTAGGATAAAGAGGAGGGGGCCTCTACGTGTAAGATGCTATACAGCAGTGGTTCTCAACCTTTTCCAGTCTCGACCCCTCAGAATAAATAAAAAATGTTCTGAAAAATGTTGGATAATTCAACAACATATATAAAACTTAGGTGTAGTCGTTTAGGCGATTCATGAAGAACTGTTACATATTAAGTACATATATTGTATAAGTACATGCAGTACATACATATTTATACTTTAAGGCAGGGCTTCTCAAACTCCGGACCAAGGTCCGGATCCGGACCGAACTGCAAATCAATCCGGACCGAACCCTGTGTCCCATTATAAAAAATTAAAATTATACAAAATAAAAAAATAAAAACTTTCGGATTCTGATGTAAATTAATGTATATTTTCTTGTGTCTGACGCGTTGTGAGAATGAACGTGCTTATATATTTACTTGTGTGCGCGAGCGTGACACGCATTGCAGACCGCAAGTTAACCGCAAGTTTACCTTGACTTTCTAATGCTTTACTGGCATTGATCCGGACCAGTGACCTTGTATAAAATTCACAAGTGGACCTTTAATAAAAAAGTTTGAGTACCCCTGCTTTAGGGGAACAAAAGTCCAGCTCTGGGAACGTGGAGGAATATAAATATCTCAGTTTTCTTAAAGCAGAAGACAGGAAGTGATTCACAGAGCAGATGTTATCAGTAGCAGAGTCACTACATTTATGAGACCTCTGTATGAAGTGATTGTGGTGATTTCATAAAAGTGTTTTCCTGTTTATCTTCCAGGTCCACGAGAGGAAACGTCCCAAAGAAAGATCATTTTGCAGTGAACATCTGATCAGAGCGTATTCCAAAACGACAAGAAAACCTGAACTGCTGAAACACTGTTAAAAAGAAATACAGCGAACATGTACATTTTACACTTTAAACTGTTATAATTCACAGAGAAAATACATTTGAAACCAGTAAATATAACAGTGTTTTTCTGGTGAATTAGCATGACGACGCTGAATTTAAACAGATTGATTATTTCAGTCATTTTTCCTCAAAATGTATGATGTAATGTTTTCTGCTGTATTAATCACAAGAGCTTAACGTGATAGTAACATTTAAATATTGCAGCTCTGTCATGAAATCATTTTCTATAAATCCTTATTTACACTTTACAAGATTAACCCTTATGTCCTCCTCGGGCCTTTTTGTACCTTTTTTCAACTTTTGTTTGTATTTGGGGATCGTTCAGCAGAGAAGAGGGTCCTGGGGTTATGGGAGGGGTCAGTGAAGATGTTGGAGAGGTAGGCCGATTCAGCGGCAATAAGAGCATCTTTGTAAGCATTGAGATGGAGTTTGTGTGAGGGATGTTTTCTTTGAAAGACGTTCAAGTTGGCGGCCTCGCTGCTTCATTTGACGGAGTGCGGGTGTGAACCAGGGGGAGGAGGTCTTGAGAGTGACAGTTTTATTTTGAGGTGGGCTGGGGTGTTGAGGGGGTGAGTAGGGTGGAGTTGAGGTGGGCTGGGGTGTTGAGGGAGGTGAGTAGGGTGGAGTTGAGGTGGGCTAGTGTGTTGAGAGAGGTGAGTAGGGTGGAGTTGAGGTGGGCTAAGGTGTTGAGGGAGGTGAGTAGGGTGGAGTTGAGGTGGGCTAGGGTGTTGAGGGAGGTGAGTAGGGTGGAGTTGAGGTGGGCTGGGGTGTTGAGGGAGGTGAGTAGGGTGGAGTTGAGGTGGTTGAGCAGATCATCAGGTGAGCTGAGGGTTGTGTCCAGGGGGAGATTAGACGATAGCAGTTCGGAGAGATGGTTATGGTCAATGGAGTGTAGATTACGGAAGGTGATGTTTCTGGGTGGGCAGGGGGTGTTGTGCCTCCCTCGGGCCTTTTTGTACATTTTTTCAACTTTAGTTTTGTATTTGGGGATCATTCAGCAAGAACTCTTGAGTCAAATGTTTTATATACAATGTCTTTTTACTCTTACATGTCTTTTATACTCTATCGATGCATTTGGACCCTCTGGACAACGTGGCAAAAATGTACACAAAAAAAACTGCTATTAAATCATATTATCATTCATCGATATGTTATTCTGTTTTTTTTCATAAATCCCTTAAACAACTTAAAACTTGCTCAAAAATTACCAATCATTCTCAGGATTTTAACCCTTTAAATGCCTGTTTAATTTGTTTGAATTATTCATTACAAAACATCAGAAAACATGATTTATTTCCCATATGAAAAACAGTAGGGGGCTTTGGTGGTGATTAGAGTCAGAAAGTGTGTGTGTGTGTGTGTGTGTGTGTGTGTGTGTGTGTGTGTGTGTGTGTGTGTGTGTGTGTGTGTGTGTGTGTGTGTGTGTGTGTGTGTGTGTGTGTGTGTGTGTGTGTGTGTGTACCACAGATACACATGCAGTTTTAATGAGGGTTATTTCATTAGTGAGCAGAGGAGGAGAAAGACCTGGAGCAACAATGAAGGCATTTCAGTGCAGAAGAAGCTTCAGAGATGGCCGTGCAGCTTTTATCTGCCAGCGAGGACTCATCTGAAGAAGACCCAAGCTTCGAGGGGAAGTCTGGAAGTGTCCCCGGGTTACAGGACGCAGAGGCGACGCACAGCCATGGATTTCAAATGACGCTCAATCACAGATGACACTAGAGTGGAGGAAAGGGGTGTGTGGTGAGAGACAGAAACATATTTACAAGCAATCACACACATTTAATGTAACTCTCAATGTGTGTTTTCATTTTTTGTATCCCCCTTAAATAACTAAATTAATGACATTAATTTTTATGTTTTTGTTGAATTATTATTTGTTCTTTATTTTTTTATTTAATTTGAATTTATATTCATTTTTTTCATCACTTAAGTATTTGTTTTATGCCACTTAAATATAATTATTGTTTACAATTTTAATTTGTTTTCAAGTTATTATTTGAGTCATATTTAGGGCTGTTATTAAAATAAATCTTTTATTTGTATTTATTATTATTATTGTAGTTTGTTTTTCGAATTAAATCAACAATAAAAAACATTTTATTTTGAAATGATATCAGACACAATATCGTTATCTTAAAAGCAGCTTGAATGTACTCGAAATATCTCAGTGTTATTAAATAATATATTTTATTTATTTCTCTAATTATTATCAAATATTATGAAAGTAAAAGATGTACTCTTGTATGTATAAAATCAAATTAGATAAGATAAGGTAATGTAAGATAAGATAGGGTAAGGCAGTGTTTCTCAAACATTTTCATACCAAGGACACTTAACCAATAAAAAAACACTCGCGGACCACCTAACTCCCCAAATATCCAAAAACAAAAGGTCTGCTTCCCACTCCAACAGTATATAACAAATGACAGCCTGATAATGACAGCTTAACCTTCTCTGTATCGCCTCGTTCACACATAAATCAATAATACAAATGCAACTACAGATTATATAAGAATTTAGTTCAAATGCGATTTAAAATGCTCTCAGGTTTTACAACCCTTATGAAATGTAGACTACATTTATTACGGAGTTTATGTCCAACAGACTCACAGATCATTGGCTACTGAGAGAAATGCAAAACACACCGCATGTAGTATGACACAAACCTCCGCTGTGGATTTTCAAAACAAAACACAGTAAACTATGGTCGCAGGCCCAAGTCTAACTCTCTGAGCCTTTTTTCACATGTTAGGCTCGCAGGGCTTTTTTTGTAAAAATGCTATTAAAACATGAACCTTGGTGACCATCGGGCTGGCCTGCATGGTCTGCCGACAAAAACTAAATAAAAAAACGTTTATGCTCCCCAACAACAGCCTCTGATCATCAACAGACTTCATGCAATGATTCATCTGATGCATATTAGATAATAATCTCTATCTCACTCCTAACATCTAAATCTACTTCAGCATGGATAAATGTTCATAACATACATCCATTGCTTGTTTTATACGTTTCTTGAAATCAAAAAAAAACACATATTTTCAGGAGATTACAAATCTCCTGAAAATGGTACAAACAAGTGGCAACATGTGTGAGGAAGGCGTTGCGCTGGGCTATATCATGCAATTGAAGTGAAAAGTGAAAGTTAAGCTCGCTCCATTGTGGAGATATTCCTGTTAGAGTGCGGAAAACTTAAATGTATTTATTTATTTCAAATGTGAAATGTTACCAATATACTCACTAGAGGGCGCTCACGGACCACCAGTGGTACGCGGACCACACTTTGAGAAACACTGGGGTAAGGTAAGTGATTATATGACATTTTAATTCATGTTCAAATTGATAATTATTTTTGTTTCCTTCACGTTAAAATAAATGCTATTGAATATTGAACAAAGTATTTACACAAACTAAATAAATAAATGAAAAAGTAAAAGAGCGACACATGCAGTTACACATCCATTCAGGATATTATACTATTACATTAAAATGTAATTAAATACATGGTGCTGCTAATGTTGTGCTTTGCTACTTATCATCATAAATCTCAAAATAATAAACATTAACATTACACTGAGAAAACGCACTACAGGTACTTGTACACACCTACGATATAAACAAGAGTCATTTAATTATTAAACTACTTATCATTTTTCCTGCACAGTGAACATCAGTGATAATGAATTAAAATCAGCAAAATTAAACAAGCCAACACACACACACACACACACACACACACACACACACACACACACACACACACACACACTGTTGTGCACCGACAGAAATGCTAGAGAGATGCATGTTATTTACGTTTGCTTTCTCTCATTCCAGGCTTCCTGATTATTTTCACCTGTGTCTCCTGTGCTCATCAATGTCAGCCCCGCCCCTGATTGGTCCCACCTGTGTCTAGTTACCCTGTGCTTATATTCCCCTGTCTCCCAAGTGTTCTTTGTCAGTTCGTATTGTCTCTTGCTATGGTCAGGTCTATGCTCTTTGTGCTCTTGTAAAGTTTGATTCCTCACTACGTGAGCGCTTTCATTTTGTTCCTCTATTTTTGTCATCTCGGTTAGAGATTTGATAGTTACCTTTTTTGTTGTTCATTGCTGTATTTGGAAAATAAAGTATCTTACAAGTACTTTACCTCTGTCTCCCGGGTCGTGCAATTGGGTCCTACATCCAAAGTGTCTGAGTTCGTAACAGAACGAACTGACCATTATGGACCCAGCCGACCCAAGAACGCTTCACGCAGCGCTGTCAGCACAGGGCGTGAAGATCTTTCATCACGAGGAACAGCTGGGCCTAGTCAACCAGGAAATGCAAGAACTAAGAGGACGCCAGGCCGGGATTCAGGAAGCATTATCCACACAGATGCAACAACTGGCTGTCCAAATGAATCATTTTTTCACTCACCAACAGACTGCTCCTCCGGTGACGTCATCCACAACTGAGTGGTTGCCTGTCAATGCTCCAGCTGATTTCCCAAGTCAGGCTGTTTCTTCCCCTTTACGGCTGGCTCTTCCGGAGAGATTTTCCGGAGATTCTTCTAATTGCAGAGCCTTTTTGGTACAGTGCGATCTGCATTTTCAACACAACCCAGGAGCCTTTTCATCGGACCATGGTAAAGTGGCGTTTATTGTGTCTCATTTAACGGGAAGAGCTGCAGCCTGGGCTACTGCAGAATGGTCAAGAGAAACTGAACTATGTTACTCATTGACCGATTTCATAGAGACTATGAGTCGTATTTTTGACCACTCATCGCCTGCTACAGAGGCCAGCAGAAAACTTTTTCATATACGCCAGCTCAACCGCCAGGTGGTTGATTACGCCATCGAGTTTCGCACAGCAGCAGCGGACAGCGGATGGAATGTTCCGGCTCTTCGTGACGCCTTCATGACGGGACTTTCGGAACCGATAAAAGACCAGCTGGCTCCACTGGAGACACCCCGGGATCTGGAATCTCTCATCGCCGTGGCCATCCGGATCGATAACCGTCTTCGGGAAAGAGAGAGGGAGCGTCGACGCAACCGAGACGTTATTCCCAGCTCCCAGAATGCATCTTGGTGGGTCGCGCCGCCAGCCGAGGATGTCCAGCCCATGTTACCACACCGTCAGAGGATTACACTTCCGAATGGCTCCGGGGAACCCATGCAGCTGGGAAGAACCAGGCTTTCTCTGGAGGAGAGGCAGCGCCGTCTACGGGAGGGTTGTTGTTTCTACTGCGGCCAGTCGGATCATCAACTCGCTTCATGCCCGGGAAAAGATCGTGCTCACCAGTCAAAAGGAGGGCGCTGGTGAGCAAGTTTCCCGCAGACTTTCCTCCTCGACCTGTTACGCAGGTAAACATTTGTATTAACAATCAAACCATTGACCAGGGTGTGTTAATAGACTCAGGGGCTGACGAAAGTCTTATGGACTGGGGCGTAGTAAATCAGCTAGAAATAAAGACTGTTCCGCTATCTCATCCTATTAATGCCAGTGCCTTAGACGGCCGCTTGTTGTTCACAGTTACCCATTGCACTGAGCCCATTCAGATTACTGTGAATAAGGACCATACCGAGAGCATGCAATTCCATATTTTTGAGTCGGCTCAGCACCCGATTATATTGGGGTTTCCATGGCTAAAGATCCACAATCCTCACATTGACTGGCGTTCAGGGAAAATTAAAGAATGGGGAGAGGATTGTATGGGCAGGTGTAAACTTTCACAACCTGTTAATGCACCAACAGACTCTCGTAAAATCATTATAGATCACCCCGACTATCCTGATCTACAGAAGGTACCTTCCTGTTACCATGATTTAAAGGAAGCCTTTAACAAATCCAAAGCCATGTCGCTACCTCCTCACCGAGATTTTGACTGTCCCATTGATCTCTTACCGGGAGCCCCCATTCCCAAGGGGAAACTTTATTCGATTTCGAGACCTGAGAGAGCAGCAATGGACGAATACATTTCCTCTTCACTCAAATCAGGAATTATCCGTCCTTCATCTTCTCCAGCCGGAGCGGGATTTTTCTTTGTGGGAAAGAAAGACGGGTCTCTGAGACCTTGCATAGACTACAGTCCACTAAATGACATTACGGTGAAGAACCGCTATCCTCTGCCACTCATGACATCTGCCTTTGAACTACTTCAAACTGCCAAAATATTCACCAAGTTAGATTTAAGAAATGCATATCACTTGGTTAGAATAAGAAAAGGGGATGAGTGGAAGACAGGATTCAACACTCAGAGTGGTCACTATGAGTATCTAGTAATGCCTTTTGGACTATGCAATGCACCGGCTGTGTTTCAAGCTCTTGTGAATGAGGTTTTACGGGAATTTTTGAATATTTCAGTGTTTGTGTATCTGGATGATATTCTGATTTTCTCCCCAGACGCTAAGTCTCATGTTAACCATGTCCGTCAGGTTTTGCAGAAACTGCTAGAGAATCAGTTATATGTCAAGGCAGAGAAGTGTGAGTTCCACACAAAAGAGGTATCCTTCTTAGGATACATAATCTCACCTAATCATATGCAAATGGATCCTGCTAAAATCAGTGCAGTATCCCAGTGGCCTACACCAGACTCCAGGAAGAAGGTCCAACAGTTTCTAGGGTTTGCTAACTTCTATAGGAAGTTTATTAGGAATTTCAGTTCTGTTGCTGCCCCTCTACATGTTCTGACTTCTCCTAAGGTTCCTTTCAAGTGGACTCCCCAGGCGGACTTCGCTTTCCAACGTCTCAGAGAGAGATTCACATCAGCCCCCATACTCACCATTCCAGATCCCCAGCGCCAGTTTATGGTCGAGGTTGATGCTTCCAATGAGGGAATTGGAGGAGTACTGTCTCAACGTTCTGCAGAAGACAACAAGATGCATCCATGTGCTTACCTGTCGCGGAAACTGACAACGGCAGAGCGGAATTACGACGTGGGGAACAAGGAACTGTTAGCTGTAAAAGCTGCCCTCGAGGAATGGAGACACTGGTTAGAGGGTGCAGAGCAGCCGTTTTTAGTCTGGACAGATCACAAGAATCTGGAATATATAAGAAAGGCTAAGCGTCTCAACTCCCGTCAGGCCAGGTGGACACTATTCTTTAGTAGGTTCAATTTCACCCTCTCTTTTCGTCCCGGGTCTCAGAATCAAAAACCCGATGCTTTGTCTCGTCTTTATGATCCAGAACCACTTGCGGTAGAGCCCAAGACCATCCTTCCACTTAACCGTGTGATCGGAGCCTTTTCCTGGCAAGTGGAGTCGGACGTAAAAAAGGCGAATGTCAAGAATCCAGCACCTAGCGAGTGTCCCAACAATCTGCTGTTTGTTCCTGAGGCTCTTCACTCCAAGGTCATCCACTGGGCTCACTCATCTGTGCTTTCGTGCCATCCGGGGGTAACAAGGACAATGTTCAGGATACAACAACGTTTCTGGTGGCCAGCCATGAAGAAAGATGTGGCAGAGTACGTAGCGGCTTGTCCGGTGTGTGCGTGTAATAAGACCTCATCACAAGTCAAGATGGGCTTGCTCCAGCCCCTGCCGATTCCCCAACGTCCTTGGTCACACATTTCAATGGATTTTGTGACAGGATTTCCTTCATCCAGAGGCAAGACTACGGTCTTAACAGTGGTGGATCGATTTTCAAAGATGGCTCACTTCATCCCATTGACCAAGCTTCCCTCTGCCAAAGTCACCGCAGAGGTCATGATGAATCACATATTCAGGATCCATGGATTCCCTGATGACATTGTTTCCGACAGGGGTCCACAATTCATTTCCGTTTTCTGGAAGGAGTTTTGTCGACTCATAGGTGCCACCGTCAGCTTGTCATCAGGATATCATCCTCAGTCAAATGGACAGTCGGAGCGTCTGAACCAGGAACTAGAGACTACGCTACGTTGTCTCGTCTCCCGGAACCAGACTACCTGGAGTGACCACCTCACATGGGTCGAGTTTGCCCACAATACTCTTCCTACGGCAGCCACAGGTGTCTCTCCATTCCATTGTGTCAATGGTTTCCAGCCTCCATTTTTCCCTAACAACGAGGAAGAGGTGAGGGTTCCATCGGCTCATGCCATGATCAGACGTTGTCGACGAGTTTGGGCTGGTGCTCGCCAGGCTCTTCTCCGAAGTTCAGCTCGGATGAAGGCTGTTGCAGACGTCCATCGCAGGGTCGCTCCCTCCTACAGACCAGGCCAAAATGTTTGGCTTTCCACTAAGGACTTACCACTCCATGTCGCCTCAAGGAAACTGGCTCCGAGATTTGTGGGTCCTTTCCCGGTGTCCAGAGTCATCAACCCGGTGTCTGTACGCTTGCAACTCCCCAGAACTATGAGAGTACATCCGACGTTTCACGTCAGTAAAATCAAGCCGGTGTGTGAGAGCACACTTGTTCCCGCCTCCAAGCCCCCTCCACCGCCCGAGTTCTTTGAAGGGGGTGAGGTTTACAAGGTCCGTAAGCTACTAGAGGTCCGTAATAGGGGGAGGGGGAAGCAATTCCTGGTAGACTGGAAGGGTTACGGTCCTGAGGCTAGAAGCTGGGTAGCTGCGTCATTTATCGTAGACAAGACGCTTATCCACGATTTTTACAATCAGCCTGGGCCATCAGGAGTTGGCCCTAGAGGGGGGGGTACTGTTGTGCACCGACAGAAATGCTAGAGAGATGCATGTTATTTACGTTTGCTTTCTCTCATTCCAGGCTTCCTGATTATTTTCACCTGTGTCTCCTGTGCTCATCAATGTCAGCCCCGCCCCTGATTGGTCCCACCTGTGTCTAGTTACCCTGTGCTTATATTCCCCTGTCTCCCAAGTGTTCTTTGTCAGTTCGTATTGTCTCTTGCTATGGTCAGGTCTATGCTCTTTGTGCTCTTGTAAAGTTTGATTCCTCACTACGTGAGCGCTTTCATTTTGTTCCTCTATTTTTGTCATCTCGGTTAGAGATTTGATAGTTACCTTTTTTGTTGTTCATTGCTGTATTTGGAAAATAAAGTATCTTACAAGTACTTTACCTCTGTCTCCCGGGTCGTGCAATTGGGTCCTACATCCTAAGTGTCTGAGTTCGTAACACACCCATATCACCCCTCACTCTCCCTTCTTATCTCCCTCTATCTTTCTTAGACATTGGATGTAGCTGTTGCATATCTAGTAGTTAATCTAGTAGTGTGTTGCCATTATGCATAATGAGTATTTAATAATATTTCTGTTTTCAGTTTGTATTACTAGTTACCCTGTTAATATGATTCCTATTTTATTATTTTTATTGATTTACAATGTATTAGTTTAAAGAGTCCCTATTTAGCTTTTTGTGGTTTTCCAATTCTATATATTATTCTGAAATGGACCAATCTGCACAATGAATAATTTTACTGTCGCTACTTTCACTATATTTTGATGAGAATACTTTTCTTTTTACTTGAGGAACATTTTGAATGCAGGACTTTACTGTAACAGAGTATTCCTACACTCTGGTACTTCTACTTTTACTCAAGTACAAGACCTGAGTACTTCTACTTTTACTCAAGTACAAGATCTGAGTACTTCTACTTTTACTCAAGTACAATATCTGAGTACTTCTACTTTTACTCAAGTACAAGATCTGAGTATATGGGCATAGATATGTCTCATAATTATTTGTGTGAACATAACAATTATTTGTGTGTAAATATGTGATTTGGAAATGTAAAACACAATCCACAAATGCATTTAAAAGATTTGCAAACTCACAAATAAATTTGCAAATGTAAAACGGATCTGCAAATACGCTAAATATGTTCACAAATAAAAAAAAGATCTGTGAATATCTCTTAACATTTACAACTTTCGATCAGGCATTTGTGAATCCATTTTGTATTTGTCGACCAAAAATGCGCTTGTGGATCTCAACTCTCTGCTCGTGGATCTCAAATTTCTGCTTGTGGATCGTCTTTTTACACACACGGAATTTTGAGACAAACTTTCCTCTGGTCTCAGCTAAAATCTACTCGTGTAACTCGGTTATTTTCGGAAACCACGTGATGGCCTGCTGATGACGACATTTCCGCATGACTTCGGGTCCCGGGGAGCAGCTGGCAGCGAAGCAGCCAGAGGAAACTCTTTCTTCATTGTTTTTTGTGTATTCAGTCAAAGTTACAAAGCCCTTCACATTTTATTAATCGGCCTAATTTTACCTTACCAGTGCAGTAATAAAGTAATCTGTAGAAAAGCACCGTATTTAGGTCAGCCTTCATAGTAAGGCTACATTAAATGTTATAATATTCATCGTGTCCTTTCTACTGTATATGCATATATTCCTGTCTATTGCTTTCATTTGTATTTCATGTTATTATGTTTATACTTGTTTCCACACATTTCACAATTTGGGATGAATGAAGTATCTATCTATGATATCTATCTATCTATCTATCTATATATCTATCTATCTATCTGTCTGTCTGTCTGTCTGTTTATCTATCTATCTATCTATCTGTGATATCCATCTATGATATCCATCTATTTATCTGTCTGTCTGTCTGTCTGTCTGTCTGTCTGTCTGTCTGTCTGTCTATATCTATCTATCTGTCTATCATATCTGTCTATCATATCCATCTATTTATCTGTCTGTCTGTCTGTCTGTCTGTCTATCTACCTATCTATCTATCTATGATATCCATCGATGATATCCATCTATGATATCCGTCTGTCTGTCTGTCTGTCTGTCTGTCTGTCTGTCTATCTATCTATCTATCTATCCATCTATCTGTCTATCCATCTATGATATCCATCTATGATATCCATCTGTCTGTCTGTCGAAATGGTGTCAACCATCAAGACAACAATGCCTAATTCTGGATACCGCTTGGTGAAAGGGGCTCTTCTCACACAAGGACACAGAGTACAGTGGGACCGGGTCAGGGCATCAATGCACCGTGTAGACACTCTGGTGTTTTGTCAAGACTAACACGTTTGGGTTGTGTGGTAAGACGCACATATTCTGTACCGTGTCCCAAATATCTGGTGCACATAGATACCAACCATAAACTTATCCGGTAAGTTCGAAGTGATTATTTATAGAAATTCAATGTTGTGTTTATTTGCCATTGCTATGGTCAGGATACGTTTTTGTAAGTAATATTGGGATTTATTTAAACATATGCTTCAATTGTTTTTTCTTTTTACAGTTACAATATTGTCATTTTTGGAGGCATTGATGGCTTCTCCAGAAAGGTGTGTTACAAAAAAATCTATAGACGTACACACACACACACATACACACACACACACACCACACACACACACACATTTATATACATATGAGAAATGCTAATGTTTTTATCCAGTTAACAGCAAATCCACACATTATGTACTACACCAAACCTCTCCGACTTCAATAATCTGACCGCTATTAGTATTCCTTTCAGCTTTAAAAATAATAATAATGAATTGATTGTGTCTCCCTGATATAGATCATGTACCTTGGAACATCAAATGACAACTGTTCTTCTACTACACTGGCATTCTTCAGAGAGTCTGTCCAACAGTTTGGATACCCACTCAGGTACAAATATATGTCTAAAGTGGAGGTGAGGTAACAGTAGCACCACCTGGTGGCAGAACCCTACATTTAAAGTGACAGATGGTGAACCAAATGCCGTAATCACACAGAACAGGTTACTGATTGAGGTTATGGGGAACTGTATATGTCGTATTGTCGAATATATTCACCTAACCTGTTATCTTGATTAGTCAGCAATATTAATCTATCCTTCCTCTAACAAAATCAAATGGGTGGTTTTGTAATACCTGCTTTTTAGAATCCTTTTACATGAAATGATAACTTGTACATTTCATGAAGATTACTTTTCTTTAGAGTGAGAGCAGACCATGGTGTGGAGAATTTTGGGGTGGCGGAGCTCATGTTGACTGTGCGTGGGCCTAACAGTGGCAACTTCATTTCAGGCAAAAGTGTGCACAATCAACGGTAGGGCATGTCTTTTGATTTTTGTATACATTGAAATATTTTTATATTTTTTCCACATGCTGTGCTGAAAATGTTGAAATCTAAACCCCATTATTTAATTTTGTATAACACTAGCATTGAACGGTTGTGGAGAGATCTGGATGGCAGTCACCAGCATCTTCTACATTGTCCTGCACTCACTGGAGGATGAAGGGCATTTGGATCCCAGCAACAGTACCCATTTATTCTGTTGCCACAATGTGTTCCTGCACGTCTTCAACACAGCCTGAAAGTGTTCCGTGATGGCTGGGACAACCATCCTTTAAGGACTGAGCAGAACATGGACTCCAAATCAGATGTGGGCAATGGGAGAACTGCATAGTCCCATTCATGATCCTGATGATGTTGAGGTAATAACATCATAATTTGTATGGGATATGTGCATGGAGGAATAAATGCATAGGAATGTAGTGATACTTCTTTATTCTTCTTTTGTATACAATTATAACGGTACATAACAGTGGAAGAAAAGTATACATTTTTTTTTAAACTGTTTGTTTTTTGTGACACAGAGATTACAGATCCCCTACATTGACTGGGAGGCCAGTGGTCATCTGCGTGAGGAACACTCAGGAATAGTTGTTCCTGTCACCCGGAGTCCTCTGAGTGATCAACAGATGGAACACCTTAATGCTAATATTGACCCAATGTTACCATCAGATTCCTTTGGAAAGGACATCTACTTGAACACATTACGGTTGGTTCTCTTTACAACTGGAAATTAAGAGCAATGGATCCATGGACTACCAGTAGCAGACAAAGTATTCAGATACTTTGACTTAAGTAAAGTCTTGCCTTTATAGTCACTTAAGTAAAGGTATGTAAGTACTATGAGCAAATGGACTTACATTTGAAGTACTCATTATGCTTTTTAAAGGTTCTCTGTATGTGTTTTGATTAGCTGCATTAATGTGTATGTGTCATTTCACTAATGTAGATGTTTATGGTTAATATTGACGAACTTTGTAGTGCTTTTTATACTGTTGGCTAGTTTAAAGGTGGGGTAGGTAGTTTTGAGAAACCGCTCGAGATACGCTTTTTGTTATATTCCATGGAATGCTCTTAACATCCCGATAGCAATGAATATCTGAAGTGCTTTGACAAAAAATCCATTCAAAAATGTCATCTGTGGAAGCCGTAATACTGTAAAAAGCATGACCAATCATTTTAGCCGGCCCGGCTAAAATAACTGGATGGCCTACCTGCCTGTCAGCCTTCCATCTGTGCACAAACTTATCTCGTGCCCTCATTGGTCATGTGCACGTTCGTGTGTGTTGGAGGAGGGGCTCTGTAACGCAGCCTACACACGGTGGCGTGCGTTGCCGCTTGGCGGTGGGCGTGTCTTGAGCTTGGGGAGTTTACGCGAGCAACGCGACCAACAACCAATCAAATGAATCTCCCGTGTCTCTCCCCAAGGGCTGGAAAATTGAAGAAGTGACCAGAAAGTCGGTTTTGTCAGCTGGAAAAAGCGATGTCTATTATTTTAGGTACTAAACGAACGGGGGCTTGAAAAACTTTTAGCTGTTGCAGCGAGCACCGCGAGAAAAGCTACGCTTTGCTCCTAGAATGCAGTTCGGCGAATCGTGACGTCACCCCATTCAAAGTGAATGGGCAGAAGCGTTGAAGCGTCAACGCACGCCGCCGTGTGTAGGGGCCGTAAAGGAAGTGGCAGATTTTCTCCGGTTGTGTATTTTCAAATTCTACGCACTCGAGCTGGTTTCTCCAAAATTACCTACCCCACCTTTAATGTATACCAATGCATTATATTCTCATAAGTGATTATCTACGTTTCTCAGAGAAACAGCCCTGTTTCCAGCATTGTGACTATGTATTTGCAAAGGATGATACAAGCAAAACAATCTAATCATAAAATTAAATAAAGTTGTTGGAATAATTCCCTCTTAATCCATAAAATGGAAATACTAATAAGTAAAGTAAGTTACTTGACTACAGTCCAGTCTGTATCCTACATAATAAAATATGACAATCATGAATGTCTTTCTTTTTATGAAATCAGTATCCCACATTTGTTTTAAACACTTGCAAATGATATATGCTAGAAACCAAATTATAGGATTGATATAATATTTACAATGTAAAGTCCTGTACTCTGCAGGTGCTGGTAAAGAGCAATACAATGACAACCTTTCCAAACAAAACAACTAGTAGGTAGGTAGGTAAGGTAGGTAGGTAGGTAGGTAGGTAGGTAGGTAGGTAGTAACAGACAGACAGACAGATAGATGGATAGATAGATAGACAGACAGACAGATAGATAGATAGATATAGACAGACAGACAGACAGACAGATAGATAGATGGATATCATAGATGGATAGATAGATAGATAGACAGATAGATAGATATAGACAGACAGACAGACAGACAGACAGACAGACAGACAGACAGACAGACAGGCAGATAAATAGATGGATATCATAGATGGATATCACAGATAGATAGATAGATAGATAAACAGACAGACAGACAGACAGACAGACAGATAGATAGATAGATAGATAGATAGATAGATATCATATATAGATAGATACTTCATTCATCCCAAATTGTGAAATGTGGAAACAAGTATAAACATAATAACATGAAATACAAATGAAAGCAATAGACAGGAATGTATGCATATACAGTAGAAAGGACACAATGAATATTATAACATTTAATGTAGCCTTACTATGAAGGCTGACCTAAATACGGTGCTTTTCTACAGATTACTTTATTACTGCACTGGTAAGGTAAAATTAGGCCGATTAATAAAATGTGAAGTGCTTTGTAACTTTGACTGAATACACAAAAAACAATGAAGAAAGAGTTTCCTCTGGGCTGCTTCGCTGCCAGCTGCTCCCCAGGACCCGAAGTGGCGTAGCCTGTACTTCAACATCAATGCCTACGAAAGTGCTCGATATATGCTGTATTGAACCAATAAACTAACACAAACTAACTGTATCACCATAACATGATGATGATGATGGTGATAAAGAATGCATCTAACGTTTCGCTGTTCATTATAATAAAAACAGAGTATTAAACAAACCATCATGCTCTTACTTTGAAATCATGCGGAAATGTCGTCATCAGCAGGCCATCACGTGGTTTCCGAAAATAACCGAGTTACACGAGTAGATTTTAGCTGAGACCAGAGGAAAGTTTGTCTCAAAATTCCGTGTGTGTAAAAAGACGATCCACAAGCAGAATTTGAGATCCACGAGCAGAGAGTTGAGATCCACAAGCGCATTTTGGTCGACAAATACAAAATGGATTCACAAATGCCTGATCGAAAGTTGTAAATGTTTAAAGAGATATTCACAGATCTTTTTTATTTGTGAACATATTAGCGTATTGCAGATCCGTTTTACATTTGCAAATTTATTGTGAGTTTGCAAATCTTTTAAATGCATTTGTGGATTGTGTTTTACATTTCCAAATCACATATTTACACACAAATAATTGTTATGTTCACACAAATAATTATGAGACATATCTATGCCCATAGAGTACTTCTACTTTTACTCAAGTACAAGATCTGAGTACTTCTACTTTTACTCAAGTACAAGATCTGAGTACTTCTACTTTACTAAGTACAAGATCTGAGTACTTCTACTTTTACTCAAGTACAAGATCTGAGTACTTCTACTTTTACTCAAGTACAAGATCTGAGTACTTCAACTTTTACTCAAGTACAAAATCGGAGTACTTCTACTTTTACTCAAGTACAACATCTGAGTACTTCTACTTTTACTCAAGTACCAGATCTCAGTAGGCTACTTCCTTTTACTCAAGTACAAGATTTGAGTACTTCTACTTTTACTCAAGTACAATATCTGAGTAGGCTATACTTTTACTCAAGTACAACATCTGAGTACTTTTCAAGTACAACATCTGAGTACTTCTACTTTTACTGAAATAGCCTACAACATCTGAGTACTGACAGACATAAAATAAATAAATATGTGATTGAAAAAACACTTAAAACCAACAGAAGTAATTAAAACACACACTGTCAAAAAGGATTTGATCAATAAATAAGTGTAAATATTTTCCTAATAACAATGTATGCAATTTCTACTGAATTTCACAAGTTGTTATTATTTGAACTGAGCTTTAAAAGACAGTTCAATGACCGTTAAATTCAAATCAAATTAACCGTTAGTTTCATTGTAATCTAGAACTTTCCATGGCCTCTTTACATGGTAGTGGTGATGACATATTACTGCGCAGTGAAAAATAGTCCCAGTGTTTTTTTTATTGAAGGCATTTTCAGGGACATTTTGTTAACATTATAACAAGTGAACCACCAGGTTTCAATTAGCTATTATCAAGAGAAGAACTTCCTGGATGGATAACGATTAAAATCCAGGCAGTGGAGAAATACGTTTTTTTAAAGCGATGTGACGGTGATCTGATCGAGCTATGCAGATCGTTTCGGCTGAAGACAGGTGAGCGGATATTTAACAGTTTTAGGAAAAGCTAAATGTAGATAAAAGTATTTAAATGTAGTTTAATTAACACCTAACTGGTGTTTGAATGTGTATAAAGAGATTTTATTTCAGAGTGTTAATGAAAATATCAGTAAACATAACAGGATTAAACATCTTGCATAGATGAGAGTAACACTACGTCACTTCCGGGCGAAAATTAGGGCCCGCCCACTTTTGGGGGAAAACAACGCTGTCATTTGAATGGCGGCGATACAAATTCTGAAGTTTTTGCCAATCCGATCAGAAATGTAAGAAAACCGTGGATTTTCTGATCTTCAAAGAGCCCGATAACGATGGCCAGTCAGGCAAACAATTACATTAAATCATTTGAAATCGACAATCGGGCTCGATATATCTAGTGTGCAAAAGTGATGCAATGCATCATATTCTATTAAATCATATTATGATTTTATAGAATATGATGCATTGCTGCAGATTAAACTAACCAACATCATTTTAAGGAGTTAAAACATCTCGAGCAGTAAACTGCAATACATGCAGCAGTACAGCTGCACACTTTAACTTTAGTGAGTTCTTTTTTTAATGCAGGATGTTTACTTGCACTGGGTTATTTTCAAACTGTTTTAATAGCTTTGTTCTGCTGTGTTTAGCTGCATGTCTATTTCTATCTTACTGAATATAATCCCTGTGTGTTCCTGTTCAGTTGATAAGGCTGGTTATGAAACAAAGGGAGGAGCTGCAGACAGGGAGGGACGTTGAAAGTTAAAGTATGAAGTCAGAGTGGTCAGACTGCCAGACTCCATTTTACACTTCGACGGAGCAGGAGGAGGAAAACAGGGTGAGTGTTAACACCAGGCTCTGCTGCGTTTTCAAGACATCACAAATGTACTTTGTTAAACTGTTCTTAGAGTCCAAGGTGACATTTTCAAATGTTGTAAACTTTTTATTTTCCTGGTTTCTGATTCAGTTACATAACAGGGAAACCTCCCGCGCAGACAAAATGGAGAGCGGCCTGTCTGACTGATTTGTTGCATTTAAAAACGTTTTTCATCATGATGGTTTAGATTTAAATAATTGTGTTATATAGTGTATGGCTGCACCCAATTAAAAAAAAAAGGTATTTGTCAACTAAAACAGCTCCATGTGCTATGACGTGTCAGCCGGAAACCCTCAGACTCCATTCACTTGATTTTTTATTTTTACTGTTGTATTTGTTGCAAGTGTTTTTATTGTAAAGTGTTTTTATTGCATGTACAGCACTTTGACTCGGCCAAAAATCGTTTTTAAAATGTGTTATATAAATAAAACTGGATTTCATTTGATTTAATTCAGAGCTGAGCCTGGTCATTAAGTTCATTTTGTCAGCAGGAATTCCAAAGTGTGGATCCTGAGCGAGTAAAGGACGAGTCCCACAAGCTGACATGCAAACTCTGCAGGAAAAAAGTCTCCTCCATATCCTCACCATCAGGGTGCAGCTTCCTGAGTGCCGGCTTCATAACAAAGCACGGAACTTCATTTTCCACAACGTGTGTTCCTTTCTCAGACTCTGAGGAAAAACAGCAGCAGTGAGTCAGGCAGTAGCCTAGCTTTGTATCAACATATAGACCTATAATCATTCTGACCTCAGAAAACGATAAAGATTTAATTTCATGACGAGGGCGTAATGCTCAGAGGGATTTTTACAGACGCTCATATCAGTGTTTCCATTCCTCTGTAGTATTTATTGGGTTGTTATATTCAGATATGAATAATAGAAACTAGAACTAAATGTTTCGTGTGTGTCCTCGCTGTGTTCACACACACACACACACACACCTTACCGGAGCTTCTGCTGTTTACAACGCTGCGTCCGTGCGCTGTGACTCTCATGGCTCCCTACATTTAATTTATATTTTAAAGGTTCATTTTTACTGTTTTATTTTATATTGTATGTGAAGCACAACGTACCATGCTGTTATAATAACGCTCTTTATCAGCCTTTGAAACTGAAACCATTTTGGGATAGGGTTTAATAGGCGTGCGTGCGTGTGTGTGCGTGCGTGTGTTGCGTGCGTGTGTGGCGTGCGTGTGTGTGTGTGTGTGTGTGTGTGGTGTGTGTGTGTGTGTGTGTGTGTGTTGTGTGTGTGTGTGTGTGTGTGGTGTGTGTGTGTGTGTGTGTGGTGTGTGTGTGGTGTGTGTGGTGTGGTGGGTGTGTGTGTGTGTGTGTGTGTGTGGGGGGGGTTGTGTGTGTGTGTGGGGATGTGTGGATGTGTGGTATATCTCTCAGACTGGAGAAGATGAGTGAGGAAGAGGACAAGTCTTCAGTCTCCAGGGACAGACCTCCAGGCTTCAGTGATGAACCTGGACCCTCAGACACAAAGTAAGAGTTTCTTCTGTAAACCTGAAAAGGATTCGTTTTTATATAATCTGATAATCTGAATTGTTCTTTAATGATCACAGTAAAGACACTCAGTAGAGTACAGTAACACCGTTTAATTGAACTGTTGCTCCTTGGCAGCGATAGTAAATGATATTCTAGTGAAATCATCCTCACACTTGACTTGTTGGACTTTGTGTTAAATCAAGCTAATAAAATACGTCAAATACGAAGTCAAATCTGCTCTTAACAAGAACTAATGATGTTTAAAACATTTGTTGTTTCCACAGACAGAGATCAGAGTCTCCAGTCCCCAGTCTGTCTCTGAAGAGTGACTTTTCCATGGAGACCCCTCCATACTTCAGTAATGAACCTGGACCCTCAGACCCAAAGTAAGAGTCTGTTTCTACTGTAAATTGACCTGAAGAAGATTCAGTTTTTATATCATCTGATAATGTAAACTGTTCTTTAATAATTTGCACAGTAAACTAAAATAAAACGCAGGAGAGTACAGTACAGAAACACAGTAAGATAGTACAGAACAATTTTGGATTTATTTGTTGTTTGAGGTGCAATATATGACTTGTCTTAATGACAGCAGCTTTAAGACATGAAGACACTATTATTTTCCGCTTCGCTCTAATGCATTATTTTCAGCGGAAAGTGGGCGGGGCCGTAATTTAGGCTGAAGTGACATGGCGCCCCATACCATATTTTTCTAGAAAAGTATCTGTATACAAGATGTTAAACAAATGAAAAAGCAATCATACTAACTTCCTAAGCCTCTTTTTAGATGTATTTTTAAGATGTTTATTAATAATAACTCGGCGAGCAATTCAATTCTTCAATTAAAAGACACAAATGTGTACCTGGTAACATGAATGAAGTAAAGATCTGAAGTTCATGTCGTCCGTGTATTCACACAACGTGAAAACGTACACGTTGAGTGTAAAGTTTGTGACGCTCTGCAACAACCTGTCAGTGTTTCTGCTCCTGACGTCACTGATGCTCTGACGTGAATCAGAGAAGGAAACATCAGAACTCAGAGCTCTACAGTAGCTCAAATTAAATCAGTATGATTAATGTACGTGTATCAACCAGAGACTGGTACTCACAATATAATAGCTGCTGTACTTATGACTAGATTAAGTTATTCTGAGTGTTGATGGAGCAGCTACAATGTTAGCTTAGCCTTAATGAAGCTTAATGATCTCTATTCAGATAACAAACATTACAAACAAATGTATTGTCCTATTGCAGACAGACCTGACAACGCATTAACTCTTTTTTTTTTACAAATCACTATCATTACGTTGTTATTTCGGCATTCTTTCCATATTTGTATTGCAATTGATTCACAGCAAATTCTTTGTAAATCCAGAATCCAGACAAGATGCTGTTTGGTTTTATAATAATGTGAAGTTTAAACTATCTACCTGATCATGAAGATATATTATCTTTAAAAAAAAAAAAAATGTAAATATCAAACTAGAATTTGCCTCCTTGTCGTACGATTGGTCCTCCACCACTAATGTAAAGTGCTGTAAAGGATGTGTTCATCTCCACAGAAGGAAGAGGAAGAGTCGTGTTCCTGTGGAGCAGCAGCTGTCCAGCTGTGCTCTGTGTCAGGACGTCCTGAAGGATCCAGTCTCTACCAGCTGTGGACACTGGTTCTGCAGACAGTGCATCGCCTCATACTGGGAGCAGAGACCTCCATCAGGAGACCCCTCCTGTCCCCAGTGTGGAGAGAGATGGAGCATTGAACAAAGTAAGAGGCCGAACACATGCAGCATTTTTACCTCCGTCTGGGCGCTGGGTCTCTACTTTCCAAAAAAACATTGTCTCATCTGATCTCTTCTTTAAGGCATTGTTTTTTAAAGTATTTAAAATATTTACCATGGGACAGCAGTGTTTCAAAAAAACACTTTCTGTCTTAATCTCAGGGAAACATTAGCACTGCACAAATATAAAATGTATGTATGGTCAGAGTGGGAAGTCACTAAGCAGATTTACTCTAACTCGAGTACTGTAATTGGGTACAGTTTTTAGGTACTTTTACTTTACTTGAGTATTTCAATTGTATGCTACTCTGTACTTCTACTCTACTACAATTCAGAGGTAAATTGTGTACTTTTCCTCCACTACATGTATTTAATACCTTTACAGGGTTCCCGCGGGGTCTTAAAAGTCTTGAAAAGTCTTAAATTTGATAATCAGAATTTAAGGCCTTAAAAAGTCTTAAATATGACCAAAACATTTTGAAAGGTCTTAAATATGATTTAAAAGGTCTTAAAAATGATGGGATTTGAAAGGTACTTCTGTGTTGCGATCACGTCTAAATGTGTTTTGGGGGAAATGTCCAGGCTGCAAAGTAACCAGTGCGGTAAGAGCCTTTCAGTTCCCCCCAACAATTTGTTTGAAATAAATCAACATGGAACCAGTAATCACTAACTTTGCATCCCCCGGCCCCTTACCGGAGAACACCCAGCTAGTAACCTAGCATCCAAGCTTCAGCTAGCGAGAGCATGCTCGTGAACCGTTGCGCCGCTGTTATGTATGCCCGCTGAGATATGCATGCACCTCGCGGGAGCGCGCACAGCGTAAAGCAAAAACTCCCAGACATTTCAATGATTTGTGCGGCAAAGTACGATTTGGAAATTATATCATTTCCTTTTTGGAGGGCATGCATAACACGGAAAACACCAGAGCCTCGCTGCGGGGAAACTTTGGCGCTGTTCCGAGTTTGTTCTAATCTGTCAAAATGAGAGACTGCTTTCAGATTTTTCCGTCATTGTGAACAAAAATCCGTCATAGACGGAAAATATTCGGTTAACGCGACCACTGTCTCCGGGCTACGCTTGGGTCTACGTCAACTCTAAAAGTGGAGGTGCTGTGGACGCTAAATACCGTAGCTAAACACCAATCCTACAACAGCAACAATGAAAGATTGTAGCCAAGAGAGCAGAGCTCAGAAGATAGCTCTTGTCAGATATACAGATGGAGCATCTTATTTCAGACTCCAGCTTACAGCTTCCTGCTACTACCAGCCAGTTACCTGCCTAAGACCTGCCAAAGACCAGTATCTGGGAATGTTAAGCCCTCCCACTATTTTCCAAGAGGGCGTTGCCAGATTTTCAATTTCAGGATTTAACCAGGAGATGGCGCTATATATTAAATAACTATGGCCAAACTAAGACTTAGTTTTTCACAAGAGAAAATGCAGATATTATATAAAAAACTAAAGTTAAAATCTTGTTTTTAATGCCCCAAGAGCAATAAAAACACTTGTTAAAAAAATCCTGAGTGAGGCTTTCATAAATTGCATTTAGCTGACGCTTTTATCCAAAGCGACTTACTATTTAATAAATGATTATTCATAACAAATATGAGTGATGTGTGATTATTATTCATGCTATATACTGATATAGGGCTAAGTAAGCAATCAATCCTGCAAATTAACCCTTAGTTGTTCAATATATTTATTCAGACAATGTGAGTAGAAATACAGAAATTCTGCTCCCACCTAAGGCCAACGTTGCAATATTACAACATTTCCCTAAAAACTTACCAAAACGTAAACATTTTTAAAACTCTTTCATTTCTGCTCCAGAGGCCAGGGGTTAAATTGGGATTTGATATGGGGGGGGCTCTGTTAGAAGGTGCGACGGGGAGGGGGGAGAGAGTTAGACGCTCGTGAATTGTCAACGGGGGGGGCCTCTCTGCACGGAGGAGCCGCGGAGGAAGAGACACACGTTCACTAAGCCGAATCACAGTGATCTGCTATTTTAAAGTAAATTCAACACATATCGACCCTAAATATAGCATATATTAAGAACGAGAAAGTGTTAACATCGTTTTTTGTAAACATATGACAAATGTGCGAGGGTGATGACATCAGAGCATCGTCCTATGGGCTTAGCCCCGGACAGGTACAACAGGTATTCACTCAGAGGGGGGTAGGTACCCATTTACATGTCAAAAATCAACATACAGTAGGGGGGTGGGGGATGGTGAATGGTATGGTCAATGTTTGTAAACACAATCCCCAGGATGTGTCCTTATCAAACCAAAATAGAAAATGCAGATATTACACTCAAACATTGGAAAAGTCTATGTTAAAAAGCCTCAGTCACCTTAATTCATGTAATAAAAACATCTCAGGTCAGTAACACTGAAAGCTAAATGTGCGTACGTAGCGCTGTAACTTCCTCCACAAAAGCAGCCTTCTGTTTATTCAACGTGGGGGGACCGGGCAGAGTTTTTCACCGGTCAACGTGTGTGAAAGTTTAAATCTTCCTTATTGAGCTTTAAAACAAATGAATAACGACTATATATAATAATAAAATAAACACCAGCATTAAATAAAAGGTCATGAAAGAGATAAGGAGGATAAAAGGTTTAAGGAAGTAAGCAAGTAATACAGAATGTCGAAATCCTCTGTTTCACGCGATGTCGAACATTGAAAAGTCCTTATAAAATGATAGAATTTAAAAGAGTCTTGAAAAAGCATGGTGATGGCAATAAATGCATTAATGAATCCCCAAAATCTACAGAATACATTTAATTTAAGGGGAGCAGTTACTGAGAAGTATATAATGAGAACTGCTACCAATGGTGGCCTATTTAGTTTATTAAGAAATACATATTTTTAGCTATTCATTCGCAGAAATGTAAAGTGATCTATCTAAGTTCTATTCATATTCTTGACGGGAAGAGTTAGTATACAATAGGCTTTAAAAGCCTTCTCCAAATCAAACCAAGAAGTTAACAGGTATTCACTCAGAGGGGGGTAGGTGAACCGGGCAGAGTTTTTCGCCGGTCAACGTGTGTGAAAGTTTAAATCTTCCTTATTGAGCTTTAAAACAAATGAATAACGACTATATATAATAATAAAATAAACACCGGCTGTTGTTATGCCTGCTGTAACGTTAAATTACTCCGTTCTCCGCTTAAGTAATTATGCTGTTACAAGCTTCATAGTTGTATTTATCATCTAAATTTGCCGAAACAAGTTTAATATTCTGAAAGCCAAGACTTTGTTTATTTGAAATCAGATGAAAACAAACTGTAACGGACCCTGCCGTGTTATCTTGATATTTCCGGCACAGACCCTTTCATACCGGCAATGCGCGATAGAAACAACAGGAACTGCGACAGCATAAATATGCGAACACAAACTACAGACTGCTGGAGAAGAGATATCACAGGGGGGGGTTGGGACACACACATTCCGATGGCCAATTAGTTTTAAACAAAGAGTAGGCTATACTCAACATAGGGGGGGGGGGCTGGTGAACGGTATGGTCAATGTTTGTAAACACTGTGACATTTTGACTTTATTCGATCCTTTAAGTTAAAAACTAACGTTCATATTTCATATTACTGTTTTGCCTGGCTGGACTTGTAATTTACAGGAAAGGAGTGCACGCTACTAAAGAGACACGCTACCATAGAAACCAAACAATGGTGTTGCTGTATTGAAGTCCGAGTGGAAACAGTCATATTTGGAGCCTTATGTTAGAATGAAACAGTCAGGTCGTGACTCACAAAAAAAAGTGTTACTTCACTAACTGTAAGCTTGTCACTCAGAGTAACCTACAGTTAACTTAACTGTTGGAAAAGAAAGATCAGGGGGGGGAGAGAGCTGTGATGGGCCATTAGGTGTGTAAACACACAGCTGAGAGCTGCCGTTTCATTCTGACTGTTTAAAAAACGGTAACAACGGACTATTTTTCTTAGCGGATGCATGTCAATTTAAATCAATACATACAACTATTTTTTAAATCAATAAAAACATTTTCTAAATCCATAAAAGCATTTAAATTAATATTGGGAGTCATGTCATTACTTTGTTGAGAATGTGGCCATGTAATAAGCGGGATCATTTGCAGCGACTTGGTCATTGTGGGGAAAAATAACACCCAGGAATCAAGATCCCTCCGCTACGCGGATCTTGATCTGCCTGACAAGGCTCCATTAAAATATAAATATTTTTAGTGAATTACTGAGTTTAGGCACGTTAATAACATTTTAATGAAGTTGAATACAGTGTATTCATATTTGTCAGTGATTTCATGTCAATTCGGCGAACATAAACATAAATGATCGTGGCGAAGATGATGATTAAATTAGGATTAAAAATCGAGAGCCAGCTGCATTTCCTCTCGTTCGTTTTTTTCGACTAAACAACATTATTTTGTTAAATAACAACATGGTGATGTTTTGTAAATGATTACATGTCTTATTTAACACAGACTATGATCCTATCCGTGACATATGGATCTTAACAAAGATCCGCTATCCATTAGTACCAGACATACTGTACATCCAGCTTACTGTGTCGAAGTTGATTTCACATGACTCCAGTGTGGAACCCCACTGCACCCCCTGGTGGATCAATGATCCATTGCAGCTGGCTTCACAATAATTACATTTATTTATCACGGGGGCGGTATCAAGTCAGACTGGGGGCCGGCTCTTCATCACGGGCCGATCACGGGCCGATCACGGACCAATCACGGACCAATCACGACCCTCGCGTTTCAAACTGTCTGAAATAAGATGCTCCATCTGTACAGACAGAGAGACATACACACACACACACTTTCACGGTTAGGCTGTTCTTTTTTTTCTGGTTTTTGGCTAACACAGTTCTGTGTGCTGTTATGTTCAGTCATCGTTCTTATGTTGATTGGAATACATTTACTTTGAAAGTAATTATGGGACGTATTTCTTCCTTCATAGCAATTTTCATTCATTCTTTCTTGCCGTGAAATAGGTCTTAAATTCTATTCAAAGTGGTCTTAAAAAAGTCTTACATTTGAGTTGGTGAAACCTGCAGGAACCCTGCTTTAGTTGAAATGATGTGAAATATAATCAAGTGTTGGAGTAAATCCACAAGCTACCCTGCAGTATACAAAGTCATTCAAACAAGCTGCACCTTTACCAGCTTTGAGAACACTTTAATGATCAATAATTATAAAACATATCATATATACAGTGGCGAGCCGTCAGGGCCCTCTAGGCCCTCTGTGAGGGCCTAAGATATTCCAAAAAATAATTTTTAAAAACATTTAAAAAATATATATATTTTTTTAAATATATATTTTTTTAATATTATTTTTGTTATATTTTTCATTAGTTTACCGAAAAAAAACTTGATTTAATTGTATTTAAAATAACATTTCCAAAGAAATAAATCCTTCGAATCTGCCTGTTCAGTCTCTGTTGAATGTGAAGGGTTACATGAAAGAAGCTCGTCTGGCCCTCTCTGCGATTCACAGAGGGCCCGCTATAGTAACTGAACGAGAGAGTAATGTCAATGACAGTACAATTGACCAATCATATCTTCCCTCTAAATGGGTGGGTTTTATTATCGCGGACTTTATGACAAGTTCCGCCCGCTGTGAAACTTTTCTTGTTTCCATAGCAACAACAACTTCCTGTCAACAGCGTGAACTCGCCTTCAAAATAAAAGCATGCCAAATTACACTTCAGACATACAACTGCAACGAAAGTAACAAACACAATGCAATATCATTTTCAATGTCAAAGAACACAAATTGGGTTCACAGGTGTTGTTTTGTGTGGTAGAGGGTCGCTGTCATTGATGCGTTTTACACCCTGGGCCGTTGTTTTGATATTCCGCTGAAGTATACGCTGTGACGTAATAACTCTTTTTTTTCTTTTTTTCGAGGGAATTGGGGGGTCAGAGGGCCTAGGTATAAAGCTCACGGCTCGCCACTGCATATATATTATTCTGAAATCGACCAATCTGCACAATGACTACTTTTACTGTCGCTACTTTCACTATATTTTGATGAGAATACTTTTATACTTTTACTTAAAGGTGGGGTAGGTAAGTTGGAGAAACCGGCTCGAGATACACTTTTAGTCATATTCCATGGAATGCTCTTAACATCCCGATAGCAATGAATATTTTAAGTGCTTTGACAAAAAATCCATAAAAAAATGTCATCTGTGGAAGCCGTAGTACTGTAAAAAGCACGACCAATTATTTTAGCCGGCCCGGCTAAAATAACTAGATGGCCTACTGCCTGTCAGCCTTCCATCTGTGCACAAACTTATCTCGTGCCCTCATTGGTCATGTGCGCGTGTGTGTTGGAGGAGGGGCTCTGTAAGGAAGTGGCAGATTTTTTCCGGTTGTGTATTTTCAAATTCTAGTGATCTCGAGCCGGTTTCTCAAACTTACCCCACCTTTAAGGAACATTTTGAATGCAGGACTTTTACTGTAACAGAGTATTCCTACACTCTGTTACTTTTACTCAAATAAAATATCTGAGTACTCTCCTACCTCTGCATATGATAGTTATGATATCTGCCAGTTAGTATTTGGTTGTTCCTTCTGGAGTCTTCATGTCCAAATTTGTTTGGTTTATTGTTGAGGAGGTGGGTGGCGCAGTGGTTAGTGCGTTGGTGTTGGGATCAGGGAGGCACAGGTTCAAACCCCACTGCAGTCAGCATGTCGTTGAGACACTTACCCCAAATTTTCTAGGAATCAAGTGGTGGGAGGGATATTAAAACAGAATAGAATAGATTTAGTGGGGAGTAATTTAGGGGAGAAAATTGGCAGAATTGGGTATAGGAATACTGCCATGAGTGATCATAACATCTTGAGTTTCTGCATTGGAACAGTGATGAGAGGAAGAGAGGAGGAGTGTGGTGCCTAAATGCCTGTCTGCTGAATGATGATGGATATAAAGTTAAAGTGAGAGAATGTATGGAAAAAAGGGAGGTTTGAATGGTGGGGGTGTGTTGGGAGGGATTTCAAAATGAAATTAAAGGGATAAGTAAGGATTTGTAAAAATAGGAATAAAATAGAAAGAGAGAAAGAGAAAAAGGTTAGGAAGAGTTACATTTAGAGGCTCAAAGGGTAGATATAGAAATAGGGAGAGATCTGGATGAGTATAGTCGTTTGAAGGATGAGCTGGGAAGATAGAGAAGAGAACATGTAGAGGTGCTATAGTTAGAAGTAGGGCTAGGTATGCGGTTGAAGGAGAAAAAAGTACAGGGTTCTTTTTGGCTTTAGAGAAAGTAAAGCAGAGAAAGAATAATATAGAGCAGGTTGAAGGAAAAGGAGGAGAAATAATATCAGATTTTGTAGGGATTGCCGAGAGAGTGAGGAATTTTATAGGGAGTTGAGGCTGAAGAGATTGATAGGGAGAGCTTAGAACAGGTGATAGATAGTATGGAAGCTAGGTTGAGTGATGAAGGTAGGGGAAATGTGTGAGGGGGAGATAGGACTAGGGGAGATAGAGTTAGCTATAGCAGGGTTAGGTAGGAATAAGAGTCCAGGATAGATGGTCTGACGTCCGAGTTCTATATAGAGTTTAGGGAGGGGCTGCGCCAATGCTCCTTAAACTGTACAGGAGCCTGGAGGAGAGGATGAATTGCCGGCCGGTATATCTACAGGGATTATTAGTATATTGTTTAAGAAAGGAAAAAGGAATAAATTAGAAAACTATAGACCACTTAGTATGTTAAACACGGATTATAAAGTGCTAGCACGGGTGTTAGCGAATAGAATTAAGAGGGTTATAAAATCAGTAGTGGGAAACACACAGGCGTATAGTATTCCAGGGAGAGATATTTGTGACACTATTAGTAGTATTAGGGACACAATTAGTCACATGAAGGAGGGATAGGTGGGATAGTAGTTCGTTTAGATTTAAATAAAGCTTTTGATAGGGTTAGTCATGGATTTTTGTATAGAGTGTTAGAGAAGGCAGGATTTGGGAAAAGATTAATAGGGTGGGTAAGGAGGATTTATAGTAGTGCAGTCAGTTGCGTTAAAATTAATGGGGTGGTAACCAATGTGTTTAAGTTAGGGAGGTCGGTCCGGCAAGGATGCCTCTCTCAGCAATGCTGTACGCGCTGTCAGCCGAGCCCCTCGCGACTCTGCTGCGGCAAAACAGGTTTATAAAAGGAGTGGAGGTGCCAGGAGGGGGGGTTAGTTTAGTTTATCAGTATGCAGACGACACCACCATTACAGTTAAAGATAGGGAAAGTGTTAGGGAAGTGTTGAAGACAGTCAGTTTGTATGGTAGGGCATCAGGAGCTAGGGTGAATTTAGATAAATCAGAGATTATGTACATAGGACAGGTGAGGGATAGGATTTGTGATATAGGGTTGAAGGAAAATAAGGATTATTTTAGGGTGTTGGGGATCAATTTGGGGATTAAAGATGTGGAGGGTAGGGACAGACAGTATGTAGAGTTAATTAATGGAATAGTGAAGACGTTGAGGTTTTGGAAGATGAGGGGGCTTAAGTTGAGGGGGAAGATAGCTGTAGTGAATGGGTTAATCATGAGTAGGGCACTTTATATAATGACGGTTTTAGATGTGCCGGATAGTGTAGTGAATGAAATAGATAAGATAGTTAGTGAGTTCATATGGGATGGGAGGGGGGTAAGGATAGCTAGAGAAGTGTTAGAAAATGAGTGTAGGGATGGAGGTTTACAGCTGATAAACTTAAGAAGGAAAATTAAAGCAATTAGGATTAAAATGATGGTTCGCTATTTGGGAAATAAGGAAGATCAGTTATGGAAAATATTCTTAAAGGAACAAATAAATAAATGTGGAGGATGTGGTGATAGTGCTATTTTTATGGTGCTAAGAAAGGGGATGTTGAAAGGTTTGAGTGCTTATCAAATGGAAGTAATGAGTGCATGGGGTGAGTTTTTGAAGTATGTTAGGTATGAGTGTGTGAATGTGCAGCAGGTGTGGGAGCAGCCGATCTTCCTTAACCCAAGGATCACTCATGAGAAGTGTTCCTTATTCAATCTGCCGATGTGGAGAGCGGGGATGAGGAGGGTTAAGGATTTAGTTTTAGAGTATGTACCAGGCTTTATGAAGGCACAGGTGATAGTGGATGAGGTTAGGGAAATAGATGAAGTGATGTATCCAGGGACAGCTGAACGAATGATGGAAGAAATCAAAGATGGAATGCCGAGTGAATGGTTAACAATGATTGAGAGTGAGATCGTTATAGGAAAGGAGAGTGTGGTTGATTTATATGTGGGGAAAGAGGATGTCAATGTTAAAATAGAAGATGTTAAAACAAAAAATATGTATAAATGGTTAAAAGGGGATGTTATTAGGAGACCTGCATCAGAGAGAGTATGGACGAGTGTTGTGAAAGGTCTGACTGGTAGAAGAATGTGGGAGAATGTGAAAATTAAATGGAACAGTATTGAATGTGAACATTTTGATTTTTTGTTGAGACATAATAGGGTGTTTAACAATCTGATAATTAGTCATTTTGAGGAAACTGTTGAGAGAGAGTGTGATGTTTGTAGAGACCAGGTTGAAACATGTTTGCATGAGTTTGTTGAATGTAGAGAGCTTGGTGTTTTTTTTGGAAGGATGAAAGAGTTAATTGGTAGATGTTGGAATGAATGGTATGTGAGAGAAATGATTGGAAGGATGTTTGGTGTGATTGAGAAGAAGGATGAATGCAATGTGAATCTATTAAACTATGTTCTGAGCCACGCCAGGCGTGCGGTCCAGATAAGGAGGAACATTGCCCATTTCAGGGTAAAATGTCTGACGTGTGGCACATAATGAAGAGGACAACAAAAAGGGACATAAACCTTGTTCTCATACACGTGAAAAAGGACATATTTTGTGAGGATTTTGTAAATGGCAGCAAATTAATTGAGATGGATGAGGAGGGAGCTTTGTGCTTCAACTTTGAAAAGTGAAATAAGACACACTACTTTTCAGTGAAATAATGACAGTATATGTCATTTTTTGTATGCGTTTCATACAAATTATGAAGCTATATGACATATTAAATGTGTGTCTTTGTTATATGCAGTAAGTACTTTATGTAATTGTGATGAACTGTTAAATGTCTATTTTTGATAATAAAAGATAAAAAAAAAAAAAAAAAAGTAGGGGCTTGGACTGTGAGCCGTAGGGTCGCTGGTTCAAGTCCCCGACCAGACCTAAACATGGAGTGTGGACTGCTACTTGGAGAGGTCCCAGTTCACCTCTTGGGCCCTGCCGTGGTGCCCTTGAGCAAGGCACCGGACAACCCTCTTCCCCCCTACTCCCATTGCTCCCCGGGCGCTGTACAATAGCTGCCCACTGCTCCTAGAACTAGACTCCTGGTACTAGGATGGGTTAAAAGCAGAGAACACTGTACTGTGTGCTCTGCATGTGTGACCATTAAAGAGGGTTTCATCCCTCCCATTCTCCTTCTTTGTTAGTGTTAGGTTGTTTCTTGTTTTTTCATTGTCATCGGCTTTTGGATTAAAGCTTGCCTTTTGTTACTTGACCTTTTTGTTTTTTTTACTGCATTTGGGTCCTATTTTCCCCCAATCCTGACATGAAGTGTATTAAAAAAGATTCCTATTTGGAAATACTGTACAGATCTTAAGCTCAGGGGAACGTTAGCCATGCAATGAAATTTGACAGAAGATAGTGAAGATATGGCTAGGATTGTTGTCTTTGTTTCCAGGATTTTGTACTGGTTCATCGGTTTGGGTTAAGTATTATTGTGTGTTTTATTAAAATCATGACTTTTTAAACAATGTCGCTATTTTTTGTTTTATTTTCATCCTCAGATTCTCAAAAGCATTTTCCTGATTCTCTCATGTTTCCTTCTCTTCAGCAGATAGTGGTCTGCAGGAGGTTTTAGATGAACATAGGCTCAGTCTGAGGAGGAGATGTGAACGTGTGACTGAAGGAACTGATCAAAGTGAAACCCTCCTCAACAGGATCTTCACTGAGCTCTACATCACACAAGGCCAGAGTGAAGAGGTTAATACCCAACATGAGGTGAGGCAGCTGGAGACAGCTTCCAAGAAGAGACCCTCCATGACACTCCAATCAAGTGCCAGGACATCTTTAAAGCCTTACCTGACCAACAGACTCTCATCAGAGCGGTCCTGACCAACGGAGTCGCTGGAGTTGGAAAAACCTTCTCAGTGCAGAAGTTCACTCTGGACTGGGCCGAGGGTTTGGAAAACCAAGATGTCAGTCTGGTGATCCCGCTCTCCTTCAGGGAGCTGAACCTGATCAAAGGTGAGCAGTACAGTCTTCTCAGGCTGCTCCATGTTTTCCATCCAACCTTACAGAAGGTCACAGCAGAGCAGCTGGCTGTCTGCAAAGTGCTGCTCATCTTTGACGGCCTGGATGAAAGCAGACTTTCTCTGGACTTCAGAAACAATGAGGTTGTGTCTGATGTCTCACAGCAGTCCTCAGTCAACGTGCTGCTGACAAACCTCATCAGGGGGAAGCTGCTTCCCTCGGCTCTCGTCTGGATAACTTCCAGACCTGCAGCGGCCAATCAGATCCCTCCTGAGTGTGTGGACAGGGTAACAGAAGTACGAGGCTTCACTGACGCCCAGAAGGAGGAGTACTTCAGGAGGAGATCGAGTGATGAAGACCTGTCCAGCAGAATCATCTCTCACATCAAGAGCTCCAGGAGCCTCCACATCATGTGTCTGATCCCAGTCTTCTGCTGGATCACTGCTGCAGTTCTGGACCACATGTTGACTACAGACCAGAGAGGAGAGCTGCCCCAGACCCTCACTGACATGTACTCACACTTCCTGCTGGTCCAGACCAAGAGGAAGAAGCAGAAGTATGAAGAGGGACATGAGACGAGTCCACAGCAGCTGACGGAGGCTGACAGGGAGGTTCTTCTGAAGCTGGGGAGGCTGGCGTTTGAACATCTGGAGAAAGGAGACATCATGTTCTACCAAGAAGACCTGCAGCGCTGTGGTCTTGGTGTCACCGAGGCCTTGGTGCACTCAGGAGTTTGTACAGAGATCTTCAAAAGAGAGAGTGTCTTCAGAAAACAGTCTACTGCTTTGTTCATCTGAGCATTCAGGAGTTTCTGGCTGCAGTCTACATGTTCACTGTTACACCAACAGGAGACAGAGGTACTGAAGGACTTCCTGCAGAGACTGGACTATACAACAGTAACAGTGATCAGGATTACCCATCCCTGGATGTCTTCCTAAAGGGAGCCATGGAGAAATCCCTCAGAAGTGAAAATGGCCACCTGGACCTGTTTGTCCGCTTTCTCCACGGCCTCTCTCTGGAGTCCAACCAGAGACTCTTAGGAGGCCTGCTGGGTCGCACAGACAACATCCAGAAATCATCCAGAGACTCTTAGAGGCCTGCTGGGTCGCACAGACAACGTCCAGAAATCATCCAGAGACTGTTAGGAGGCCTGCTGGGTCGCACAGACAACGTCCAAAATCATCCAGAGAGCCATCAACAACCTGAAGGAGATGAGAAGTGATGAAATCTCTCCTGCAGGAGCATCAACATCTTCCACTGTCTGACAGAGATGAAGGACCACTCAGTACATCAGGAGATCACAGAGTTCCTGAAGTCAGAGAACAGATCAAGGAACTCTCTGTGATCCACTGCTCTGCTCTGGCCTACATGCTGCAGATGTCAGAGGAGGTTCTGGATGAGTTGGACCTGAAAAAGTACAACACATCAGAGGAGGGACGACGGAGACTGCTTCCAGCTGTGAGGAACTGCAGAAAGGCCAAGTAAGTCCAGATGTGATTAACTTTATATATTAGATCAGAAGTTTAAGTCTTCAAATATCCCAGTTATTCTATTTATTTTAATCATTGTTACCTTGTACAGTTTTTAGATCTCTTCATATTCCTTGTCAAACTAATGAAGGACTTAAGAGGTTTTCTCACAGCAGCATGTGATCACAACATACAGCAGTATGTTACAGTTATCAGTGAATGCAGTCATTCATAGATCATTCAGTTCGTTTAAAGGTCTCCTATCATGCAAAATGCACTTTTCGTTGTCTTTTATACATAAATATGTGTCCCCGGTGTGTCAGGGAACTAGGGAATCTAGATCTGTAAAGTAACCAAAGGTATTAAATACCTCTGAATTGTAGTGGAGTAGAAGTACACAGTAGCATAAACTGGAAATACCCAAGTAAAGTACCTCACAATTGTACTTGCTTACAGTACAATAATAATAATAATAATAATATATGTTTTATTATTTTTACATTTAAATAAATCAATACTAATTCGGTTTGCAACTTTTTCCCTTTCGAAAATGACTAAATGTATCGATAAAAATACCATTAAAGTACGGGATCGTTAGGAGTAGTAGAAACCGTTAACGATACCCATCCCTAGTCTATAGTTGTCTCATCAAACTCATAAAGTTAATGTTTCCTCTCTTTATGCTAATACTTTTTGTAATATTTATGTGACAGACTTAATAACTGTGGACTCTCAGAGACTCACTTTGAAGTTGTGGCCTCAGCTCTGAAGTCTGACCCCTCCCATCTGAGACATCTGAACCTGATGAAGAACGATCTGCAGGGTTCAGGACTGAAGCTGCTGTGTTCTGGACTAAAGAGTCCAAACTGCAGACTGGAGACTCTCATGTGAGTTCAATAACTGTAGTTAATAATATCATTATTGTAAATGAAAAAAGCCTCGTTCCTTCTTCTCCATCCTTCTTTATAGTCTTCTTCCTCCTCCCTCTCTGCATCAGGTGGTCTCCCCCTTTCTCTCTTTCAGTCAGAAGGAGGTCACAACTGTTCAACTTTTAATTATTGAACATTAAAAATGTAAGGTTTAAAAATTAAACAAATACAAACTTATAGTAAAGATATGTCATTTTAAAGAGAGGGAATATGAACATTTTTCATGAAAGCAGAACACATTGTCAATGTCATGTCTTTAAATCAAATTATTTTCTTTAAACATTTCAATTTCAAAAATGCAAACTTTATACTTTAATTAATTAACAGAGATTTCATTTATTAACAGAGACAAATAAGGACAGCTTGTCTCTACGATTTGCTGGCCCAGGAAGTTGATTTGAATCTGTGTGTAGGTTGCCTGCATCCTGTGCCTCATTGTCTTCATACCCGCTGTAACCGCTCTCAAGGTGTCAAAAACCACAAGTGCCTTCTCTGAATGGTAGCTGGAACTTTTACGCTTTTATTGCACCATCTAGAATGTTTAGTGTGCATAGGTAAAAGTTCAGGATGTTCTATCTAGTTGCACATGACTTTTTCATATGCCTGAAACAACAAAGAAGGAAACATACATCCTTTCCATTCACAGCCAATTTAGCATCTTTTTATCAATGGTAAGCTTAAAGGAGACCTATCATGCTATATTTGAATAATATATTGTAGGGCCATACCTATATAAAACATGTCTGCAAAGTTTTTTTTCAAAATACCAAACAGATCATGCATTTTAGCCATGCCTCATTTTGCTCTATTTTGCTCTCAACCAGCCCTGTCTTTGCATGAGCTGCAGCTGACCACGCCCCCTGCAAAGGAGGGGGGCGAGGCACGAACGTCATGTTACCATGCTGTTACCATGCTGTTACCATGCCACGGCAACCTTTCATTCCCTTGATAGGTGGAGAGTTGCCCATATAGGCGGAGCTCCTTGTTTCTGACGTCAGAGATATTTCAAATCTGTATCAGTCTGTATCAGATCCGTTGCAGCCCCGTTTTTAGAGATTTGGGTATGGAGGAAAAGAGAGAGGGTTGTGTTTTCTGACACTTGGTGAGTTCCCTGGAACACCGGGGACACATATTCATGTATAAAAGTGCATTTTGCATGATAGGTCCCCTTTAATAGAGGTAGGTGAGGTAAAGGTCAGGTATGACACGGCCACTTACACAGCAGAACTGTCAACAAACCCATTGACTCCGGAATGTCGAATTGTTCACCCGCCCCGCCGGCTTTGCCAAATATCGCTACATGAATGGCGTCTTAAAGCCCTCCAAAACAGGTTTTACCAGCAGCACGAGATGAAAAAGAATAATAATTATATGTGTTAAGGAATAATTCTTCTAGATATCTAACCTTTTACTCTGACATGTGTTATTTCCTTTAAGGAAAGGCCTTGGTGCCATATGTGTTTTGTCCCCAGTGTGAGTCCGGTCAACTTGACTGGCACGTAGGTAATTGTTGTGAGAACACTGAAGCACTTCTTTATCGGTGTTTGTGGGCTCTCGGATGTGAAATCCTTGAGGCCATGAGCGTTGGACGCAGATGATTCAGTGTTTAGTCTACTCCTTCAGAGATGTTGATTTCTCTCTGTGAACCTGTTAAAAGGTCTAGCATAGAGAGAGGCTCTTCAGAATTGATGTGGCAACTCTACCGTGTAGTCAGAACCTCTGACTCTTTGATTTGTGATGTGAATCCTCCGGCCGAATACTCTGAATAAACCCATCAGTGTTTGACATCAAAGCTCCAACTCTCACCGTGTCTCCTTCCTGAGTCGGTGACTCCATGCATTACTACACAGAAGTTTCCTCCACAAATTGGCGTTGTCGGCAGGATAAGGGGCACACAATGAGCCACACAAAAGCAGAGCAATTGGGGGGTTGAAATATGGCGCTCTGATGAAGAAGAGTTTGAGCCAATCAGCACCTCAGTGCTAATCTACAGTATCAGGATGCCTTTACACACCAGACACTCTGTGTCATAAAGGGAGGAGGAGAACGAGTCAGGAAGACTGACGGACATGTTCTTCCAGCTCTTGTACAAAGATGAACTTTGAATTGAATGACCAGATGTTTAAAGATGTACAATTAATGATTGTTTTTTATATTTCCAATGACCAGACATGTGTTAAATAGTGGTGATAAATATATTTAGTCAGATCAGATTACATTTTCACACTAAACAAAATTAATAAATAAATATTCTCAGATTATAAGGTATTGAATAATAAGATATTTCTAATATTATAACAGATAATGTTAATATCCTTAATCATCCAGCAATCAGGCTTAACAACACTACTCTTTAATGTATTACCCCATGCACAGACAGACATAAAATGCAGCATATTTGATCCTCAAATTAGAGAATTATAATTTAAAGAAATTGATATTCTATATTCAACATTAGATAAACACAGAAGAACCCTTTCCAAGTACCATAAGTAGATTTTCAGGTAAGTATGGCTAATAAGAATAAGTGATAGACTTAATTTGGTACAGATCAGTTGTAGCATTTACAAATGTATGAATTAAAGTTTTAAGAATGTTTAATCTTTCCTTTCCAGGTTTTTACAAAAGTCTTTGAATATTTGCCTAACTTTTCCTTTTCAGACTAAAATGAATGTATTGATTTTACTAAGACTAAGTGCCTTACTCTTGACTAAAGCGTAATGAAGTAAACGTAAAGTAATCCTAAAATTGAGGACACTGCAACTTTGTGGATTACAGATTGATCAAATCACCACTGTGAATGTTATGCCTTAGCTGGATCTCTTATGATCCTAAGTTTGAAATGCTTTTGACTAGTGATTGCCTTAAAGCAAATCTTTAGGCTGTTTCTGGTTTTGATTTTATAGTTTGATAAATGACATTAACTAATGGTTTAAATGATAAAGATATTAGTTTAAAACAAATATTTTGCTATTATGTATCTGTGTTGTATGCGTGTTCATTATTATGCTTTTGACAAAAGATGCTCCAAACACTGATGAGAGATAATTTTTCCTATTATGATTGCCTGTATCAATCATTGTGATTGAATGTTTCAATCTTACTCTACTTTGTGATGTAATTGAATGTAAGGTGAGACCACACTCAAATCTGAAGACGCCTATTGATTTAAGTATTGACCAGAATTATTAGACTAATGTTTTAAGGTTATCAAAAATGATAAAAAGAGAGGAACTGTTAAGGAATAATTCTTCTAGATATCTAACCTTTTACTCTGACATGTGTTATTTCCTTTAAGGAAAGGCCTTGGTGCCATATGTGTTGTTGTCCCCAGTGTGAGACCGGTCAACTTGACTGGCACGTAGGGTAATTGTTGTGAGAACACTGAAGCACTTCTTTATCGGTGTTTGTGGGCTCTCGGATGTGAAATCCTTGAGGCCATGAGCGTTGGACGCAGATGATTCAGTGTTTAGTCTACTCCTTCAGAGATGTTGATTTCTCTCTGTGAACCTGTTAAAAGGTCTAGCATAGAGAGAGGCTCTTCAGAATTGAGTGGCAACTCTACCGTGTAGTCAGAACCTCTGACTCTTTGATTTGTGATGTGAATCCTCCGGCCGAATACTCTGAATAAACCCATCAGTGTTTGACATCAAAGCTCCAACTCTCACCGTGTCTCCTTCCTGAGTCGGTGACTCCATGCATTACTACACAGAAGTTTCCTCCACAATATGCAGAACAATAGGTCTTCGCACACATCGTGCTCAGGCCCTAATAATAATAATTCCACCAATAACAATAGGTTCCTCGCACTTCGTCCTAGGACGCCGTTGGGTTCTAGCGCTCTCGTGCTCGGGCCCTAATAAAAATAATAACTTACATTTATATAGAGCCTTTCAGGGGACCCAAGGTCGCTTGGTTCCTGTTCCCCGTGTGTGCAGGTTTGGTTTCTCCTTGTTATGATGGTAATGATCTTTTTTGTGGATTAAAGCTTGCTTTTTGTTCAACTACTGACCTCTTGTTTTTTTTACTTCTGGGTCCTGCCTTCCTTCCAAACCCTGACAGATGAGCTGTGAGGGAGATGAATGAGTTGGTAAAGTTCTGTGACCGAAAAAAACTGCTGCAGAGTTAGAGTTCAGATTATCAGGGATTTGTTTCTACATCATTGTTGACATTAAAACCTTCTTCAGCTCTGAACAGATTATTAAACGTGGAGTTATTACAAACAGGACATTGTTTTCTAAAGTTACATCATGTTTTCTTTATTCAGACTGTGGGCCTGCAGGTTGTCAGAGATCAGCTGTTCTGCTCTGGTCTCAGCTCTGAAGTCCAACATCCATCTGAGAGCGCTGGTCCTGAGTTTCAACAAGCTGCAGGATTCAGGAGTGGAGCTGCTGAGAGATCTTCTGGAGAGTCCAGACTGCAGACTGGAGACTCTCAGGTCAGTTCTCCATCTTTACTTCTGTGCTGAGATGAAGAGAGTTGTGTTGACTCTGAGCTGCAGACATCAGGCTGATATCACTCTGATCCTCACTGAGCATCTTAATGCTAACTATCCTACTATGCTAAAAATAATGCTAAAAGTCCTACACTGCATAAACATTTTTATAAACAAATGATATAAGAAATACAACAAATTAATATTTTGATTAAATCTCGCAAACACAAATATTTCTACTCTTCACTCCATAAGATTGATCTCCCTCTCTGTCTGTCTCTCTCTTTCTCTCTCTGTCTCTCTCTCTGTCTGTCTCTCTCTCTCTGTGTCTGTCTCTCTCTCTCTCTCTCTCTCTCTCTCTCTCTCTCTCTCTCTCTCTCTCTGTGTCTGTCTCTCTCTCTCTCTCTCTCTCTCTCTCTCTCTCTCTCTCTCTCTCTCTCCTCTCTCTCTCTCTCTCTCTCTCTCTCTCTCTCTCTCTCTCTCTCTCTCTGTCTCTGTCTCTCTCTGTCTCTCTCTCTCTCTGTCTCTCTCTCTCTCTCTCTCCCTCTTTGTCTCTCTCTGTCTCTCTCTCTCTCCCCTCTCTCTCTCTCTGTCTCTCTCTGTCTCTCTGTCTCTCTCTCTCTGTGTCTGTCTCTCTCTCTCTGTCTCTCTCTCTGTCTGTCTCTGTCTCTCTCTCTCTGTGTCTGTCTCTCTCTCTCTCTCTTCTCTCTCTCTGTCTCTCTCTGTCTCTCTCTCTCTCTGTCTCTCTCTCTCTCTCCCTCTTTGTCTCTCTCTGTCTCTCTCTCTCTCCCCCTCTCTCTCTCTCTGTCTCTTCTGTCTCTCTCTCTCTCTCTCTCTCTCTCTCTCTCTCTCTCTCTCTCTCTCTCTCTCTCTCTCTCTCTCTCTCTCTCTCTCTGTCTCTCTCTGTCTCTCTCTCTCCTCTCTCTCTCTCTCTCTCTCTCTCTCTCTCTCTCTCTCTTGAGTTTAGTTATTTGTTTAGTTATTCACTTAAAAGAAATAACAAAAAATACCGGATCGATAAGCAGTATCGGTAAGACTAGTAGTACCTTTAAAACTTTAACCATACCATCCCTAATCCTGACATATTTGTGATCTTTGTAAACGTTGTGATCTTGAGTTGAATCAGTTCCTGTGGGTTTGATTGTCTGGCTGCACATCATGAGTTTGTTTAGATGGAGCAGAGTTTCAGATGTGAAGTCACCTCTTTATTATTGAAGGAGAAGCACGTTGTCTTTAATATTAATGAGAGATCTTTTCACTTTTGTCTCTTACAGTTTTTACCTGTTTGGAGTTTCCACTTTCTAACCTTCTTTATCTCTGAACGATTATAGAGTTATTTCAAACAGGAACATTGTTTTCTAAAGTTACATCATGTTTTCTTTATTCAGACTGGAGTTCTGCAGTTTGACAGAGATCAGCTGTTCTGCTCTGGCCTCAGCTCTGAAGTCCAACCCCTCCCATCTGAGAGAGCTGGACCTGAGAAAAAACAATCTTCAGGATTCAGATGTGAAGCTGCTGAGAGATCTTCTGGAGAGGCCAGACTGCAGACTGGAGACTCTCAGGTCAGTAAGGGGTCAACTCTCTGCTGGTTCAGCAGTATTGTATTAAACACAGGGAGGTGGATGTGTTTCTCTCACTGGGGAATCATGTCAGTGATGTTACCCACTGACTGCAGGTTCTTTCTTTAATTCTTCCAAAAACAATATACTGTAAGCAAAGCCATATTTAGTAAGTAACGTTTTAACAAACATATGAAATTGACAGAAGAGTGAAAGAGAGACTGTTTTGTTTTCCTGTCATGTTTCTAGATTACTGAGCAGTTATTTCCTCTGATGCAGCTGAGAGCAGTCAGTCGTAGTGTTTGCAGAACATATGAAGGGATGTAAAGCATTATGCTGCATTCACAGTGTCGTAGTCAAGTCACGAATTCACGAGTCCAAGTCACTCTTGAGTCCCCACTTTTCGAGTCTAAGTCCGAGTCACCCAAGGAGTGTCCATGTCAAATCCGAGTCACAAGTCTTCATGTATTAATCTTAGTGGATATATTTGTTGAAATGTAGCTGCTCCTCTACATTGCTTTTATCCTGTCATTTTATACTAATGTGTCTATTGAACTGCTGTGAAGCCAGTTTGGTTACCATTCTTGTAATAGGTGCTATACAAATAATAATATTATTATTATTATTATCATCATCAAGGTTGAGTCGAGTTCCAATATTGCCCCCGACATGCAATACCGAACCCGCCCCGCCACCCGCACATATGCCAATTAGTTCCGCAAACCGACCCGACCCGTCGGCACAAGATCCGCAAACCGACCCGAACCCGCATATCCTATATGAGCAGTGAAAACGTGCAATTATTAACACACGCAGTCTCTGTGGGACTAATAAAGGTATTCTGATTCTGATTCTGATATTTGTCTCAAAAAGCGTGGGATGTTGGTTATTTTCTCAATCTAGGCTGACACCAAAAGCCTCCCAGAGGTTATGATTATGCGCGGTCCCGAGGGGAGAGGTCTGAGGATTAAACATTAAACAAAATTATTATTATTTTAATATATTTATTATGCAACACCCGCGACCCGACATCTTTGTTTTATCCAGAACCGAACCCGGAAAAAAGCGTTTGAAAAAATACCACCCCCGAATCATTTTTTTTTGCGGGTCACCCGTTGGGTACCCGCGGGTACCCGACCCGATGCAGGACTCTGACCTAGGGGAAGAAAGGATACACACTTTAGCTTGTTGTTGCCAAATAATAAAAAAAATCTTTCTTATTGCTAAATGAATTGTATGGTTAAAAATAGGGCTGACTAATCCTTAGTTTCAACCATTGCAAGCTAGCTAGCATATTTATTATAATAATTGAAATAGATTTTTGGACCATCCAAACATTGTTTGAGTTCAAGGATTGAAAAAACATCTTAAAAGTAACATTGTTATCAGTGCGCTATATAACAGTGAAATACAAAACCATAATCCTGAGCCTTAAAAAATAAAATGTACAAGCACAAACAAAGCAAGCCACCTATTAACACACTAATGGTAAAAAGGGATATGATTCTAAATCTGTTGGAATGAACAAATATTTTGTTAATTTATTTCAAAACAGTCGACAAAACATCACATAACTTATGAACGTCAAACACAAAGCTAATATAATAATATTCGATCACAATGTTCAACAGCCAACATGTGAATGTTTAAATTATATCAATTAAGATTAAGCCCCAGAAAGCACATGGCTCCAAGTCGGAGCGTCAATGTACAAGTCGAGTCGGAGTCATCGTGCGCGAAAATTCCCGAGTTCCAGTCCGCGTCAATCAGTGCGCGACTCCGAGTCGAGTCCCAGAAATCGGCACCGCAGCTGTCAGCTGTGTTTACTCGCCTCATTCAAACAAAACACGTTTGCGAGGGGCGGGGCTTATCTCCATGTAAATACTATGGTAGATACCAACGACAACAAAATGAACATATTTTACTGTCATTGTATTGTTAAACCTGACCCATAACTGTTGGATTGTGTTTATCCCTACAGTATCGATGGCAGCCCAGATCCAGAAGACCTGTGAGTACTGAAACCATATCCTCCATTCATCAAACCATTAAACTCTGATCCTAAAAGGTTCAACAGAAACATGTTTTAACTCCATCTTGTTACAGCTCTCTCATCATTTTGGATTCTAATATTTCTCTTTGTTAAAGTTTTATTATTATTGATGTCTTTTCTCTGTCACTTCTTCCCTCCATCAGGTGACTCTGCTGTGGAACAGGAAGTGAAGACAGACAGAGAGGTGAGAGCGGAGCAGTTGCACCGTGTGGAGTTTATTAACGAGGTTTCACCACTGATTAAAATGTAGTTATTAGTCAGTGTTTTTCTGGGATCCAGACAAATCTGCAGCTCAGGTTTTATTTGTTCACAGTTTATTTATGACGGGGCGTTTTTGAGACGTGAAGAGGACGTGGGCAATTTGGAAAATAATCAAGATGGCTGTAGCTCAGGAGTGGCCAACCCACGGCTCTTTGCCCAGTCTCAGTTCATATCGAATTGTAATTGTGTGTTGTTTTTTTTTGCGCATATGTGTCCCAGTTCACAAAGGCAACACACAGGTTCCAGCCCAATCGTTACACAGAGTTTCCAACAAAGAAGTGCTTTAGCCAATCAGAATGCAGATCCTGCAGTACTGGAGGCGGGCTTTACTGCACTCACGATGTGACAGTGAAGGAGAGATCTGCTTCCGATCGGCAGAAATATAACTCAGAAAAAAACGTAATAACTCAATATGATGTTGTCCAATCAAAACGGTAACAATTTGCAGTTGTATATGTGTATGTGAGAAGGCCTGCTCCCGGAAAGACACAGAAGGACTAGCCCAAATGTGCTGTGATTGGCTGGTCCTACTATGCCGTGATTGGCTTTCACTGTGATTGGATAGTGCTGCTCTGCTGTGATTGGATGGTGCTGCTGTGCTGTGATTGGCTGCTTGGCTGTTGGCTACATTGGCGGATGTTAACCGGTTAATAACTCGTTGGAAATCAACGATGAGCTGACAGGATCTAGACCAGGCATAAAGTCTGGTCAGATTTAATACGGCCCGCAGCTTCAGTCTTATTATGTTTGGTTTATGGCAAGCAAGCATTGTCAAACAGAATAAATCTTTTAAATCGAATTCCTCGTTTCACTGCATGGTGACATGTAGTAATACAAATACATAGGATTTGTATAGCGCTTTTCCTAATGCTCAATGCATTTCGGTGAAGGAGGAGATGTTTCACTAATTAATTAATTTGTGTATGGTTTGAGTTTAATATTTTAGATGATTATTTGTCAGACCTGATTCTGACTGGCACCCCACTTTATTAAAAATAGGTCAAACCAGCTACAAAGTTTAAGATATTCCATATAGTCCGTTCACTGTTATCTGACTCTCCAGATATGAATGAAAGGCAGTGTTTTTAGAGATGTTCATGCCTGCCTGCGTGGCTTATATTTAGTTATACTGCCATTTGAAAAAATAATAAGATAATTGTGACAATGACAATTGTTATAAACAGTGTATTTGTAAGTCACTTTTACGTTTAAAAAATGTCAGAAAGGACAATGGCCCCTGGGCATATTCACATGATCAAATCTGGCCCTCTTTGAAAAAGGTTTGGACACCCCTGATCTAGACTCTTTGAATTGTTGATTGTCTCACGATGCTCTGCTCTGGAATTGTAGTTTGTGTTCATTGAGCTGAACTTGATTTTTATTACAATAACTAACTTTGTGCCTTTTCATCCTTCCAGGCTCCAGGTTCCTTCTCACCGTAAAACACACCTGAATCTTCAGACAGGTAATCCTATAACAGCACCAAACACTACTTAAAAAATATATTTATATAATTATTTGTATTTAATATTATAATAATAATAATGAATTTCATTGATATCGTGATTTCAAGAGTACAAAGGTCACATTTACAAACACAGTGGTGCAAGAGAAACTGACCATTTAACAGATTTGCAGCGTTATGACATGGAGGGGGGGGGGGGGGTTCCAAGAGAAAAGCCTGTCTGAAGAGGGGGGCTTTGAGGGGTTGTTTGAAAGATGATAGGGTGGTTGATTGTCCTGTGTAGAGGGAGGTAGTTCCAGATTGAGGGTGCAGCAGCAGAGAAGGTCCGGGCACCCCCCAGGTCCAGATCTTAGTCCTGGTGGTTTAGGGGGTTTGCATCTCCGGACCTGAAGCAACGGGTGGAGATGTGACGTTGAGGAGGTCAGAAAGAGAGGGAGGGGCCAGGTTGTTTAAGATAAGATAAGAAGTACTTTATTGATC